>PVKS010001313.1:14661-146066 GCA_004027875.1 Aplodontia rufa
CTACACTAGATACCCATTTAACACATGAGTTCTTCTGGGGGAAACGGCAATAGATGAAACCCATAGTAGCTTATCTATGTGTTAGCATTACCCCTGGTTATCAAACTTTATACACATTGATTGCTACAGTTTTGACAATGTTTCCCCCTCATCTGTATCCTGTATCGCAATATACTTCTAATAAAGGTGGAAAAAAAATTTTAGGCTGAGAGACAGCATGGAAAAATAAGGATGTTGGGAAATAGGAGATATGTACAATGCATTCAAAGCTATAATTTAACTGCTGATCAGATGTATGTGTGATTTTTAAAAGGAGGATATTGAAGGCAGAGAAACTATTTGAGAGATCATGTAATAATTCTGATGAAAATAAAAGCATGACCTAAGATACAGGTCATAAGGAAGAAAAGAACTATAGAAGAATTAACAAAGCAACATTTGGTGAAGAGGGTCATGAGGTCATTTTGTAAGGCTAGGGATAGGTAGAGATTGAAGACATATTCCTTATCGTCCAGAGATTTACTATAGTTGTGTAGTTAGGCTGTGCAAAGAATCAAATAACCATGCCGACAGGGCTTTTTCTAGCACATATGGCACTTTTGTGCAAGTTGAAGGTGGTCCCCTCTGGGTAGACCAGATGAATTGCAACCTGAATTTCAGTCCCTACCCATGTCCAATTATCCTCAGTTGCACAATTATCCCTAGGGATTCTGTATATGATTGTTCTTGGGGATGCCAAATGAGAGGTTCAAATGTTGGCTTGATGAAGGAGTCAGAAATTTAATGTTTGAAGAAAGGGTAGAATTTAGGTCATTTGAGGAAGGTAGAGGAAAACATTCTAAGCAGAAAATATATACAGGTGCAGGAGGCTGGACTGTTCCTGGCCTCTGTGTGCCTATGTGTAGATATAGTTATGTAAGGTACAGCTGAGGAATCTGTTACTAGATGGTCAAGTGCGCCACTGTAGAGCTACTGTGGTTGGTATCCTTAATGTAGTCTAGAGATGTATAGGGCTGGGGTGCTCAGTACTTGCCTGGCATGTGAGGGACTGTGTTCCATTCACAGAACTGCCAAAAAATAAAAATAAAATAAGAATGTAAGAGATGTATTAAGGGTGTGTAAAGAAACAAATCATTAAGAAAGTTATTGTTGGGCTGGAGTGGTGGCTCAGCGTTTAGGACGCTTGCCTAGCATGCGCAAGGAAGCAAGTTCAAACCCCAGCACCATGTACACACAACGAAGTGTTGAAGCAATGAAAGTCACATGAAAAACTAAATAAAATTGATTCTCTCACTGTCCCTCTCTCTCTAAAAAAACAAAAGTGATTGTCTTTCTCTAGTAATGTCAGGGTAGATGTACATAGGACTACTCTAGGTTTTCTACCTGTTGGATTCCAGGGAACCTCTGCACATGTAGGTAGGGAAGTAGATCAAATTGTTTGCACACATATCTAATAAAAATTTGTCTTTTTCCTAGCATGTGAAAAAGGTCTTCTGTTGTCTCTTTAGTTTTTATCATCTGAACCCCACTCCCCAAAATTGACAGTCTCTTATTTGTTTTTTTTTAATAGGGAATTTATCAAAACAATTAAGCGTCCATTTGGAGTGAAGTATAATCCATATACGCAGAGTATTCAGATCCTGAAAGACACCAAGAGCATAGCCGGTGCCATGAATGAATTGCGCCATGATCTTGATATAGTCAGTGATGCCCTTTCTAAGGTCAGCAGGCAGCTGAGTATCTGACAGGTGCCAGTCCTCATCCAGAAAGCATCTGAGCATCTGTTCAGAGCCTGTGCTCTTACTCTTGCTTTTCTTGAAGACCAGATTGGGGAGGCACAGCAGTTTCTAGCTAAATATTTCTAATCTCACTCTTGAATGAATCATTAGTCTTTGAAAATGTGTACCTGGATTCTCTATCCACCACCTGTTTTTGTTCTTGTTGTTTTGTTTTGTCTTTTGGTAACTGCTACAGTGAAACATAACTTACATACTATGCAATTCACTCATTTTTAGTAGAGAAATTGTTTGACTCAATGGATAGATCTACTTTCAGCCTGACTCTTATTTTCCCTAAGTCCTTCTTGAGTAAAATGACCTTTATGATCACTTAGAATAGATTGACGAATATTATGGAGTGAATCCACATTGTTACCTGTATCTGTTACTTATTACTTAATTTGTGCCAAGCTCAATCATGTTCACACACCTAAATTTAATAAACAGCTGTTCCTGTTGCTAGCATGAGCAAAAGTATAGAGATTTTTTTTTTAAAGAGAGAGGGACAGTGAGAGAGAGATAGCGAAAGAGAGAATCAACTTTATTTAGCTTTTTATGTGGCCTTCGTTACTCCGAGATTTTGTTGTGTACGTGGTACTGGGATTTGAACTTGTGTACTCGCGCATGCAAGGCAAGCACCGTAACCGCTGAGCCACCACTCCAGCCCCAAGTATAGAGATTTTTGCACACGGGATGTGACTAGCAAAGAGCAAGTAGTATAGTTTTGAGTATAGTGTCTTATAGAGATATAGAAGTAGTTAAGTCTGGAAATGTAAGAATTTCACATTTTGTTGTGTAGGCACTGGAAAGGCCCTTCCCAAGTGACCATCCTCCTTGAAAATATCCTTCTGTGACATTACATCATGCTGGTTTTGTCCTAGATTATCAGTCCTACTCATGAGGCCTAGGGGAACTTGGTGGGGATGTCACTCCCAAGGCCCTGTCCTCAGATATTCAGTCCCAGATTTCATGCTGGTATTTTCCTCAGGCTAGTAGAGCAGTGTAGTCAAAGGGAGAGTTTAAACTGAGACATAAGAGAAACACAAAGTTGAAGTTGAAAAAGCAGCTCTGAGCACTTTATTTTCAAAGTTATTTGGTGAGACCATAAATAGAAAGGCAAACAATGAGGGTAAAGGGTGGTGTAATGGGAGGAAGTAGAATGTCCAGAAGATGAAGAGAATTTTAGGTCTAAGCCTGTAAATATGAAAGGACTGCAGGGACTGGTTTTTATGTGATGTCAGCTGTGTACCATAGGGATAAGTTGTGTGAGCTTTTCATTACTGTAACACAATAACAGATAATAAAGCTTTATTTTGGCTTATAGTTTTGGAAATTTCAGTCCTAGATTGGTTGACCCTATTGCTTTTAGGCCTATGGTGAGGCAGCACATCATGGTGGGAACATGTGACAGAAATATTATACAACTCATGGTGGGGAAGTGAGAGAGAGAGCAAGACACACACACACACACACACACACACACACACACACACACACACACCAGGGTCCCAAAGTCAGTGGACTTTGTGGACTAAGCCTTTAACACATGAACCTTGGGGGAACATTCCGGATCCATACTATAGCAGCAGTCCTGTTATAAATGGGTGAACCTGGACTCCCATATACATGCTTTTCCTCTTTAATTTGCTCCTTTCCTCCTCCCTATACCCTACATGAAGCTATTCCTTCCAGTTTATGTCTTCGACCAGTACTTTGTCTGCCAACTTTTTGTGGGCATTGTCATCCACATCCCTGACTTCAGTTCTTATTTCAGAGGATTCCTGTATTTTTAGTTTTAACCCTGACATCTCTCTTGAATTTTTTCCTCTAAATTTCAACTGCCTGATGGATATTTCCATCTAGATATCCCATAAATTAGGCCACTCTTGTACAACTCACGTGGTACCATTCACATAGAATGAAATGGTTTGTGCAGTTTGGCAGCTCTGCCACATAATTCAAATTCAGCAGGTCCAGAGAGGAATGAAGAAGCACCAGAATGTCTTGCCCCATCTCCTTCCTCTCCCTGTGATCTAATTTCCGGTAATAGCATATTAAGGGTTATACTTGAGTTGGTTTTTAAGGTTTAATCAGTAACTTTAAAAACTCTGCCCCCTGGGCTGGAGTGGTGGGTTGGCAGTTATAGCACTTGCCCAGCATGCACAAGTATGTGAGTTTGAACCCCAGCACCATGTACACAACGAAGTCTCAGAACAAAAAACTAAATAAAATTGATTCTCTCTTTTTCTCTCTCTCTCTCACTGTCCCTCTCTCTTAAAAAACACAAAACACAAAACAAACAAACAAAATTCTAAAAACCAGAAAAACTGTGCCTTTTTTTTGGTACTAGGGATTGAATCCAGGGGTGCTTAACCACAGAGCCACATCCCCAGCCCTTTTTGTATTTTATTTTGAGACAGTCTCACTAAGTTGCAACGGGCCTCGGTCAGTTGTTGGGGCTGGTTTTGAACTTGGGATCCTCCTGCCTCAGCTTCCCAAGTTGCTGGAATTACAGGTATGTGCTGCTGCACCCAGCAAAATTCTGCCTTTTTTATATTAACATTCAAATTGTTTACCATTTAACATGTTTTATTTCAAAAGATCACCAGATTTTGATCCTTTTAAGACTTCAAATCATTAGAAAAAAACTTTAAAAACTCAGGAGGCTGAGGTGGGAGGATCTTAAGTTTGAGGCCAGCACGGGCAGCTTAGCAAGACCCTGTCTCAAAATAAACAAAACAAAACAACTTTAAAAACTATTTCACTTCCCCATGTTATACAAGGTAATAGAATTTGCCAGAGTAATTCATGCTATTTCAGATCCTTACATTATTTATACATTTCAATAGCTGACAACTTATAAGTATGCATTTGTTAGTAAATAGATGTTAGCTAATCTGAAACCATTTGAAATATTGATTACCTAGTTTATAGTTAGTCTACTTGATTGCAAGAACATCTATTGTAAGTAAATCATAGTAGGTAGCAAATAGCAATTATGCTTACTATATCTGATTATTTTCACGCAACTCTGATCATAGTGAGGTTGCAGTTATTGAATTTTAAAATGATGGTGTTAAAAATGACTATGACTAGAGCACACTAAAATGAATGTTAAAACACAGTCCTATAATTCACTGCTTCAGAACAATGGAAATATAGAATGCAGTTCTGCAGGTCTTTTAATGTCTGGGTTTGTGATATTTGGTAAATCGGGAGTCCCGAGAATCTTAGAATTTTCATGCATTTTAAATGTCTTCAGAGCATCTAGGATTATGTTAATAGTTTACTCAACTATGAGAACCCAATTGAAATGAAAGGTTGGCACACAATTCCTTATTGGTGAGTTATTCTTCTCTTGACTTTTTGAAAAAAGCTCAAAAGAAGGTCATCATAATACCTACATTTCTTAATCCTCATACTTTGTCATTTGGAATTATTTAAAAGTAGCAATGACACACCAAAATGTACATAATTATTGTTAATTTTTGAGTTGGCTTCCAACTTAAAAGACGATGGAAAAAGAAAAAAATTCTGGAATTCTCTAAAATAATATATTAATTTATTAATTTCTAGGAAGTAGAGACAACTGCAGATGTTTAGCCTAGTCTTTATCTTACCATGTAACATACATTTATAATTTTCAAGTTTGTTATTCAACTGGATAATAAAAACCAAATTCATGTTCTCAACAAGTTCTTTTTTGCCAAACATACATTAAAAACTGATTTAAATTTATACTAATAATTTTGTTAGTTTAAAAACTCCTTCATATGGAAAAATATATTATGCACCTCTGAGATACTGAATAGTTCCCATGCAATTGAAAAAATGGGAAAAGTAAAAAAAAAAAAAATCAAAGGGAAATTAGTAGAAGAAGGGACCAGGAAGTGGGAGGAGGTGAAGCAGCAGGAATTGTTCGGAAGGGATGTTGGTCAAATTATATTGTTATATTATGTGCATGTATGACTATGTAAAAACCCCATCACATGTACAACTATAATGCACCAATAAAAGATGTGGACAAAATAAAAAAGTAAAAACTCCATCATAGTGTTATACTTCTTTAAATACCTATAGCAGAAGCCAAGCACACCTGGAACCCAGTAACTACCTTCCGGAGTTCTTTGAAGAGCCTCCATTTCATGTTGCTCATCTGAAAGATAAGCCAAGTCTACCAAAGATAAGCTAAATTTACTGCACTGGGTTACAGGAGAAATTATATTGTGAGAGAACTTTGTAAAAATAAACTTTATTTTCTACATGTAAAGAATCACAGGGCTGGAGTGTTGGCTCAGTGGTTCTGGCACTTGCCTGGCATGCACAAGGACGCAGGTTCAAACCCCAGCACCATGTACACAACAAAGTGCCATAGCAACGAAGGCCACGTGAAAAACTAAATGAAAAAATTGTAAAAAAATCATTAATATAATCACTCTTCTAATCAGAGATTCCTCCATAGCTGCTAGATGATTTTATCTTCCTCCTGAGGCAATTAACTTTTGCTTCTAGTGGGCAGTATCGGTATTACGGCATGGGATGATCTTAGTTCAGTTAGGGATCAAGCTAATAAGCTGAGCTTCCTTCTCCGTGAGGTTGGTCTGTTTCCAGTTCACTTCTGTCCTCAGTGGGTAGTCCTTTAGGGATTCCAAATGAAAGTTATGAATGTGTACCTGGGCTGCTACTTCTTTGATGTCCTCAACTTCTACTTTTGTCCCCTTACTCACTTTCACCCCTTTCCCCCAGCTCTCTAAAATTACTGTAATTACTGCTTAGTTTCTCAGCTTCTGTCTTCAGCCCAGATTTTTGGCTTCAAGACTGTGCTTGCTAATTAGTAAGTGCTTCGAGGAGAAAAGTAGTGCCAAATGTAATTTCTCAGTTTCCAGATCACGGCCCTTCAAGTTCCTGCTGCTTTGATAGCTCTCCAATGACTTGAAGCAGATTTAAAACATATTTTCTGCCAGCTTTTCTAGTTGTTTTTGGTGAGCAAACTGATAGCACCTAGCTAATCTTCCTGTATCAAAAGCAAAAATGTGACCTGAGTACTCCATTGCTCACTTTTTTTGAGCATTGGTTTTTCTTATCTACAAAATAATTATCTCAACAACACTCATATTAGTAGTATTGGGAGGATCAAGCAAAATTATCAAATGGAAAACATTTTTTTTAACCTATATAGTACAGAAATATAGTCTGTGTGATCCCAAAGTCTATATACTTTCCTCTTAGGGGAGATAAACCATCTGAAAGTGATACCATCAAAGAGTTTAAAATCTATTCCCATTCAAGAACTGCAACTCAAACAGGCTGCACCTAGGAAGAAATTATTAGGGGCAAGTACATAGTTGAAATAGTTGCTACATCTCAACACTTCCAAGAAATTGTAGTAAGGGATATAACATAATTGAAGGTTAGCTGAGTGTTGATGAATGTACATTCATGGGGTAAAATCAGAAAACAAATGTATTCTTCTAGAGTTTATTAAAAACTGATTCTGGTGGGGCACAGTGGTGCACACCTGTAATCCCAGCAGCTTGAGAGGCTGAGGCAGGAGTATCAAAAATTCAAAGCCAGTCTCAGCAACTTAGCAAGGCCCTGAACAATCTAGCAAGACCCTGTCTTAAAATAAAAAATAAGAAAAGGGCTGGAGATGTGACTAAGTGGTTAAGCACTTCTGGGTTCTATCACTGTTACCCACCCTCTGCAAAAAAACAACAACAAAAACAAAAAAATAACTGGTTCTGTAGGTAATTCTTTGCACCTTTGGATGATGAAATTTCAGGAAATGGCTTTCACTTCATTGCTCCTTTACAGATTAAGAAAAAATGTTCTTAGCTTCCCACATCCTTTTTACACACACACACACACACACACACACACACACACACACACACATTTTCTTATATTAAAAGCCCAATCCTGTGTAAAAACTTAATATACCTAACTTTAAGGATAAAGCCTTTTTTCTTCTCCAAAATTGAAATAAAAATTCATTGACTTCTTCATTTTCTTGCTCCGCCTTCCCTACTCAGTAGGATGCCTCAGACTTCTCTATGATTGGAGAATGGTAGTGGGAAGGAAGGGTAAGGAGTAGAAAAGTTCTTTTTGGCCTGATGGTTTTGTGAGCTGACCTTGGAACTTTCTAAACTTGGTAAATATTTAATGCTGATTTGTTCTATTTCGGGGGTTTTGGAAGACCTTCCCATATGATTTCTTAGGATCTAGATGTGGTTAAATGTATCTCTCCGACAGGGCTACTGAATTCATCCTCACCAGCCTCTGGGAATCTAGCGGCCAACTCTGCTGTGGGTGTCATTTCACACCTCTGGAAATTTCCTTGGACTAGGGCCAATTTGCTCATGCTTAGGAAACATTCACATGCAAGATACTCAGACGTTCTTTTTTTTTGTTTTGTTTTGTGTTGGAGATGGGGTCTCACTATGTTGTCCAGACTGGATGAATTCCTGGGCTGGAATGATCTTCTGGCTTTACCCTCCCAAGTAGCTGGGACTGCAGATGTACACCAATGCACCCAGTTTCTATCCTAACTGTGTGTGTGAAAGGCCTCTGGAAAGCCTCAGTTTCTCTTTGCTCAGCTATCAGAGCTGTTATTGGCCACAACATATGGGGGTTCTCAGCATGAACTGAACAGCAGTCTGCCCAATTTGGAGGAATACACACCAAACTTTCTTTGTGGTCTTAGTGGTAACTTTCCTTGGATGTGAGTTGGGTGGGACTCACTATATTGACAACTGTGGCCAAATATCCTATTAGAATTCTATAACTCTCCAACCTCTTTCTTAGGCTGGAAGTCACACACTGGTTTCCTAGACACCTGTTTTATGGGTTCTGTTTTGTCTATCTTCCATTTCACTTTAAAATGTGGGAGTAATGGGCACTTATTGCCTTGGGGACTCAGCCAAAGCTGAGAGAGAAAGGTCCAACTTTTACATTCCATTAAACATACCGCAAGGAACAAGAACATCACCATCCAGCAAACATGGCATACTTTCTACACATACAGGTGTCTAGAGAATGAAGTCCACTTAGACTCTCTGAATTTGCATTTTTCTTAGCACCATCATCCCATGTTTTCAAGATGCCACAGGCTGGGGCTGGAGCCAGTGGCTTGGCAGTTATGGCACTTGCCTGGCATGCTCAAGGACGGGTTCAAATCCCAGCACCACGTACACAACTAAGTGTTGGAGCAGCGAAAGCGACATGAAAAACTAAATTGATTCTTTCTCTCTCACTGTCCCTCTCTTAAAAAAAAAAAAAAAAAGAAGCCACAGGCTAGAATGGAGGCAGAAACACGAAGGACGGGGAAAGCAAGAACAGGAGACCTGGAAGGCGCTAGCACTTGAGTCACTTCCCAGGGGCTTCAGCCATAAGGGGTGGTTAGGGTCCGAGGCCCGCGTCAGCAGAGGAGCAAGAATTACCGAATGTGACTCCTTTTGCACCCAGCTCCTAATTCTATATTCCTAGTAATGCATTGCCACATTTTCCTTCAGAAAAATTGTAGTTATTTAACTTGCACAAGCAGCATGACGGTGTTTGATAAAAGTCATTTTATATGAAAATATTTGCTGGAAGAAAAGTATCCAATATTAACAATCAGAATAGGGAAGGCCACGCAAAAACCGAGTAGGGTGAGGAGCTTGCCCGCCGCAATAGACGCCAACCAGCCTCCTCAATTCAGCTGCGAGGTGACAGCTCCAGCTCCATGCCAGGTACCGAGGGCAACAGCGAACAAAGACACTACGCTCGTCTACCAAAAAGCTGCCTCCAGGTTTGCAAACGCTCATCAGGGCAAGCCACTGCAGTTCTGCCTAAGACCCTGAGCAGGATCCTTCCCTCCCCCATCAAGCGATAACCCAGTCCCAGCCGGACTGCCGCTCTGGGCTGTATGGGGCTCCGAGGAGATAAAACCTGGAGGTGCTTTGTCAACTGCTGAGCTTTGCGCACCTGTACGCGATTTTTACTAAAAATAGAGAATGCGAGGGCGGAAGAGATGACTCCCGGCGGGCGTCCCTGAGGCCGGGGGCGGGAGGATGGCTTTGGGGCATCTCCGAGGCCGGAGCGCCCGGCGCAGCTGCCACTGATCCGCTTTGGTGCGAAGAACCTCCCTCCTCCGACCCTACCAACCGCAGGCTCCGCCCTCCGGCCCGGGCGGGCCCCGCCGCGCTGCCAGCCCCGCCTTCGCGCCGGGGGCTCCGCGGCGCCGACCCCGCCCCGTGCCAGCCCTTCCCGGAAGCGCCGGCGGAGCGTGCCCGCATGGAGCGCGAGCCCTGTGCCGCGTCGGAGGCCGCCCCCGCCGGGCCCGCGCTCTTTGCCTGGGTACGTGACTCCGCCCCCGGGCTCGGGGCGGCCCGCGGGGCTCCCTGGCCTGCCAGCTGGGGTAGTCCTCGTGGGCGGCTTGGGAAAAGGTGGCCGAGGGCCGATCCCGGGTCTGGGTTGGAGGATTCTGGGCTGGAGCTGAGGAGCACGGGAGAGAAGGGTCTTCCCGGGGTGACTTAGGGGCCTGCCAGTTGTGGTGTCGGGACTGGAGGGGCTTCGGGAGGAACCTGCCACCATGTCAGGGGGTCTATTCTGCGAGAGCCTCCGGCCTGGAGAGCGCCTGGGAAGACAGCGTGGAAGGTTCGGTAGAGAGAGGTCGCCGGGTCGCAGGGCCCGCCAGGCCACCTGTGCCGCCCGCCTCCGGTAGCCTGGAGGATGGAGGCCCTTCCCTAGCTGGCGGGAGTATCCTTGCATTGGATGTGTGTGGTCACGCGCGAGACGAGGACCCAGCGTTTTTGCAGATACACTGCTGCGATCAGATCTTGTCAGTATTGGAGGCGTGGGAGTCAGACTGGTGTCGGGCTGGACCCGAGCCTGAGAGAGACCGAGCTATCTTATGTATGTGCCTGGGACTGAGGATGCTTTGTGCACGGGAGTGTGTGGCAAGCATGCACCAGAGTAAAGCAGATATTGGGTCTTGTGGTTCTTGGGAATAAGCACCATAATTATAATAGCAGGTGTCATTTCTTAATATTATTCTTCGTGACTACAGTGTAAGAGCATCCTAAGGGTGGGCACTGAGCCTGTTTTTTCCACAGTGCCTTGCTTAGTGCTTGGCACCTTGCAAGTCTCCAGCGAATATATGTTCATTAAAGAATGAATGAAGGAGTACCTAAGTGCCAGTCATGTGCCACTGTTTGGGAAATAGGAGTGAAAGACTTCAGTTACTGTTTTTGGGAGGATGTCTGTACACACCTGCACACACATCACCTGTATTCGTGTTAAAGTCAGCATTTATTAACTGACTTTTTGAAAAAATAATTTTCAGTACATGCTTTATGCTAGTTGAATGTAAGGCTGAAGTTTGGCACAAGGGAGAGGATAATGTGGCCTGGCTGGGTGACCTCTTGAGCTGGGGTTGGAGATGGGAATTGCTGTTTCTGGCTTTTTCCACTCAGGAGACTAGTGCCTGTGGGGACAGAAGAAATATTTGATAGAAAAAGCTTTTCATGTATGTCCTTGAATGTACTGAAACACAAATATTGAACTTCACCCTACTCCTATGTTTGGAGGCCTGATAGTGTATTCTGTTTCAAAATCTGTGTGTGCATGTATTAGTCTGCTTGGGCTGCAATAACAAAATATCACATACTGAGGGGGCTTAATAGAAATTTATTTTCTCACAGTTCTGGAAGTCCCAAGTCAACAATCAAGGTGTCAGCAGGTTTGGTTTCTCCTGAGGGCTAATGTGGTTTTTTCTTTGAGTGTGAGCATCTTTGGTGTCTGTTCTAGTAAGGCCAGTCACATTGGGTTAAGGCCCCACTCTTATGACTTCATGATTTAATTTTAATAACCTCTTGAAAGGTCCTCTTTCCAAATACAGTCAAATTGTGAAGCATTAGAGGTTAGGGCTTCAACATGAGATTTTTGGGGAACATAGTTCAATCCATTACAAGGGGATTTTCTTCATTAAGAGTGGGGTGTGTTTGAAAAAAATGGGATGGGGTGCATTTGAACTGTTTTTAAGGAAGGGATTCAAATACAGGTTGTATTTAAAATTTTCTTTTTGCATTAACCTGGTTAGGGCCTCTTGCTACACTTGCTACACTACAAAAATTGGTGCCATAATTTGAACACTGGAATGCTCATGTCTCACTTTTTTCTTAGATGTTCAGCAGCCTGCAAGCCCAGTGATTGGATAGCCACAGAGATCTAAGGCTGGCTGAGGAATCCCATGCCTATGCATTACACTTCATACTGTGCTGCAGTCTTTGATCCGACCTTCCTAGGTGGAGACTTATAGAGCCTTACATTCACTCACCATATAAATAGATGTACATCTTTTTTAGGCCAGCACAGTTTCACATGCAGGAGAGAGAGTGTACAAAACAAAGTTCCTGTATTATGGAATTTACTTTCTAGAGGGGAAGGTAGACAGTAAACAAGTGAAGATATTTGGTTATGTCAAGGAGTGATATGAAGGAAAACAAAGCAGAAAAAGAAGATAAAGTGCTATATTAGGATCATATAGTTATCGCCTCTCTCTCTCTCTCTCTCTCTTTTTTCCTTAGCGTAAGGTCTAGTGAAAAGTGGAATCTGACTTGTTGCCTACCCAGCTATATAGCTATGGAAAGTTACTTAACTGTCCTGAGCCTTACTTTTTCATTTGTAAAATGAGAGTGCTGAGGCCCTTCTCCTTAGGTGTGAGGGTTAAAGGTGAATGCCCAGTACACAGAGTATTCAGTAAGTGGAGTTTATATTGCCCCTGAGGGCCTCTGGGATCTGTGCTCCTGCGTTGGCTTATTCTCTCATCTTGGTGTCCTTGGCTGCTCAGGATGGCTATGAAGATTTTATTTGTTAAGTATATATGCTTTGCATGCATTATTTTAAATCACTTTCCCTCATTTAAGTGACTTCAAAAATAAATGTATTTTGTAGAATTATTATCCCATCTCCAGGAAGATGCAGTGTGGAATAGATAACTTGATAAAATTATAATAATCTCTGAAATCTTAATAAGAATCTCCTTGTATGTCTATAATACCTTATTTTTAATTCTGAAAACCCAAAACTTACTGGACATAAACTATTTATAGTCTCTTCAAAAATATTACTGTTCCATTTAAGGATGTTGCCTAGAACTTTGCAGCAGTATCTATGATACATGTACCATATTACTTTTCTAAAACCTATAAAGTTCTGAAGAACATCTAACCGCAAGGGTTTCAGATTAGAGATTACGGACTTTTACTTTATTATAACAATAATAGATATGTGGCCTACAAAGGGGAGATCTGTTCCCTTATAGGAATCTCACCATATGAATTTTGGAGTCACAAAATGTTGTACTTGGAAAGACACTTAGAGATCACTGCCAACCTTTTTTCATTGTACAAATGAAATAAAAATGTGCCTTGCTTGAAGGCACAAAATCCTTAGCTAACTTCTGATTACAGAAAGTTGTTGCCAGTTTTCCAGTGAGAGTGTGGGGAGAAGTGACAAGAACTAGTTTCAGAGTATTTCCTGCCCAGTTTGTTCTCATCTCCTCATTTTGCTTTCTTTAGCCTCCCGAGTACTTAGCTTTTATCAGAAGGAAGCCCTGTGCTTTCTCCCAAAAGCAATATGCGGTTGTTGGAGCATTGGAAGGGAAAGACGAGGATTATCACTGAATAGGTTGTAGATGCAGAGGATCCCTCTTAGCGCGGAATTCATGGTGTCCTGAGGTGAGAGCTGACATCTGTGGGTTGCTTATAAGCCCACATTTTAAGAATTTGTGAACTGTTATCTGTTGTAGGCTCTGAGAAGATAATCAGAGTGAGGAAGATTGGGACAGGTAAATAAACATTGGCTTATTTTATCCTTAGGGTGCAAATAGCTATGGGCAACTTGGCCTTGGCCATAAGGAAGATGTGCTTTTGCCCCAGCAACTGAATGACTTCTGTAAACCTGGTTGTGTCAGGAGGATCACCGGAGGAGGGGGCCACTCTGCAATTGTCACAGGTGATTTCCTTCAAAAGTAGATAGCCACTTTTTCTTATTTAGACATTTTCCCTAGGTTGTCATATTGTCATCTTTCAGTCCTTCGTATTTGGCAGAGGAAAGCATTTTTCTGAAAGAGCCAAATTACCATTGGAGAATCCTAGATGGTCAGAGCTAGAAGAACTTCAGAGATCTTTTGGGCCACACTAGACCCACCACGTTATACAAATGAGGCCCAGGGAAGAACAGTAATTGCTTAAAGCCATAAGGCAAATTAGTGGTAGAGTTGCAACATACATCATATTTTATATCATATGTTACTATTTAACTTTCACATGATTTAGAAATCTTTGCAATTAGATTAAATATTCCTTGAGAGCAAGAACCTTGTATTTTTGTTAATCTTCTCTCACAGTATCTAGGATAGCAGTTACTAAGTACTATATGTGTTAGAGTATTGTAGAGGAGGTAATTTGCAGCTAGTTAAGAACATGAGCTTGGGAATCAAACTTTCTGGGTTTAAATCCAGGTTCTATGATTTATTAACTGAGTGGCCTTGTGCAGATAATCTGTCCGTGCCTCAGTTTCCTCATTTTTTGTATGGGGATAACAATGGTGGATGAGGAGAATCAGTGAATTAAGAGGGCTGCATTATAACTTTCATGGGTCCTTGGCACATTTGTCTTCATGGACACTTTCCTCTATAAAGAAATATTAAAAATTATATGCTACAAAAATATATTTTACAATGGTATTGGTAAAGGTGAATATAACCCAGATTTGATTTAGTATTACATATGCATTAAAATTATATAATTTTTCCTCATTTTCAAAGAATTTGAAATTATATTATTCTCATGGGCTTCTGAAAGTACCGTGGAGCCTAAGCACTATGTCTAAAGTATAAGTTGACCTCACACATAAAGCTCCTAGTACAGTCCCTGGCATGTAACTGTTTTATGAATATCTGCTTTCTTGTTATAGTAGCTGCTCCATTTTGAGATTGATTGGCCTCTTCTTCAGGACTTGGATTTCCAATTAGATGTTAGATTGGAGGTCCTTGGTCCTGTGTCATTCGGCTCCAGAACATACAAACATGCATGGGTTATTAACATTAACTTGGATGAGAAGAAGTTATTCTTCAGTGACTTCAAATAGTGAATCTCACTTTGGTAGTTGTTATTTCTCCTGTGCACACTAGCACCAAAACCTTTACTTTGCAGATGGAGGAGGCCTTTTTGTTTGTGGCCTGAACAAAGATGGGCAACTGGGACTTGGTCACACAGAGGATGTTCTGTATTTTACCCTCTGCAAATCCCTTCTTGGCTGTCGCATCCAACAGGTGGCCTGTGGCTGGGATTTTACCATTATACTCACAGGTAAGTTCACTCCTAGGTAAATCTTTATCACTACAAAGACTTTGGGTGAGAATAGCATGGTGGTAGTGACTGCTGATCAGATGAAAACCTCTTAACCCACATATTCTCTCTGGTTGTCAGAGAACTTGCAGAGTACCTTTACAAGGAGAATATTAATGGTAAGAGTTTGGAATTGGGCTGAAAAACTTTTGCAAAAGACCAAGAATGGACCATATTACCTTTGGTGGCCACTTCTTGACCCAAAAGTTCTTGATAGGTGTGTGCTTGGGCTAACTGATCAAGTGTGCCAATTAAGGGTTATCGTGGAGGGATGTGCTGGGGAAGTATGAGAAAGTGGAGATTGTCCTAGAAGTAATGGCAGCTTTTTCCTGTCAAGGGATTTACATACACACACATGCACATGGTTGGATAGAACTTTTGGTCTCTGTAAAGCCAGATCACAGAATAAGATGTAGATGGGGATATGATCAAAGGTTAATAGAGTAGTGATCATTATTGGGACTGGCAGCGGTTACTTTGTCAGTTGACTTCTCCTTTGAAATAGTTTTTGCCTTGTCTCTCATTCTCCACAATCCCTATACCTTCTAGAAATAACAAACAAATGCATGTTTTTCTCTGTGTCTGGGACAGCTGTGCTAGTCTGTCTGATGAACTTTAATCTCATCTTTAAAAGCCTGCTCAGGTGTCACCATTTCTCTTCTACAGAGGGATTCCATAATGTGTGTTCAATTTGATAGAAACTAAATGGAAGGCTGGGGATGTAACTCAGTGGTAGAGTGCTTGCCTACCATGGGAGAGATCTGGTTTGATCAGCAACACACACATACACATAATGCATCTTTGTAATGTAGAATTCTGGATTGGAGCTATCATTTGCTGTTGTTTGTAAAGTGCTTAATGTGTGGCAGTGTATGGGTTGTAGGGAGTCGATAGATAACACTGTTTCTTCCTCACGTTTGGAATCAGTTGTGACGAAGGCACAGGGCAGTCAGAGTGGAAGAACAAACTATCAGCATTTTAGTGATAAAGGCTAAGTTGGGAGACAGGGTTAATTATGAGGCCAAGTGGTGCTGACCCTCCTATGGTTCAAACCTACTCTCCCACCCCCAACTCTAGGCCTTTCCTAGGGGAAGCCTTTACCATATGTCAGCCTAGAATGCCAGAAAGGAAAGTGCCAAACCACACATGTTCTGTCCCTTCTCCCAAATTCTCCCTAGGTGACCACTTGTCTCTAGAAAATGGTGAGCAAGGGGAAGGGCCAGGAGAAAGGTCTGGAATGTTAGAATAATTATTTTAGTCAGTTTTGCATTTGCTGTGACCAAAATACCTGAGAAGAACAACTTAGAGAAGGAAAAGTTTATTTGGGGCTCATGGTTTCAGAAGTTTTCAGTTCATAGATAGTCAACTACATTCCTCTGGGCCTAAGGTGAGGCAGCACATCATGAGGGAAGGGCCCAGTGGAGGAAAACTGCTCTACTAATGGTGGGATCAGAAAGCAGAGAGAGAAAGAGCTATGGGGAAGATACACCCTTCCAGGGAATGCCTCCAGTGTCCCACCTTTTCTATCCATGCCTACCTGCCCAGATTTAACACCCAGTCATTCAAATTAGGATGGACTGATTAGGTCCCACCTCATAATTGAATCATTTCACCTCTGAATATTCCTGTGTTAATGGATTTTGGGGGACACCCCATATACAAACAATAACATTCCACTCCTGACTCCCAGAAGTTCAGGTCCATCTTACAATGTAAAATCATTTTTATTTATCTCCAAGAGTCCCATAATCTTAACAGTTTTAGCATTACCCAAAACTCAGAGTCCAAAGACTCATTTGAGAATCAAGGCAAACTTGTGCTGTGAATCTCTGTAAAAATCAAAAGCAAATTATATTTATCCACCATACAGTGACACAGAGTAAATATTCCCATTCCAAAAGGGAAGAAAAGGGTATGGAAGGAAACAATGGGGCCAGAGTAATACTGAAACCCACCTGGGCATACTGATACCATAAACCTGCCTGTAACTCTGTGTATAACATCTAGGACACTTGGCAGAGTGATGTGCTCATCAAAGGGGTTGGGCAGTCCTGCCCCTTTGGCCTTGCCAGTTGTAGTGCACATGGGCTCTCTTTTAGCTTGGCTTTCTCTGCAGCCAGTGGCTTTTCTTCATAGACAGTCCACAGTACTGGCTTCTCTTAATTCCTGGGGCGGGGGGTCTCCTTTCCAGCTTTGGCTTCACCTTCACAGCTTTATGCCTCACCCCCTCAGGGTCTACCCATAGGTACTGTGATCCTGCTTCACTTTACTAGGCATACACTAGGCCTTCCTTTGAAATCTTGGTGGAATCCTCTATGACCCCTCAACTTGTGAATTCTGCATTTCTGCAGAACCAGCACATGAATCATGCCAAAGTCTGCTGTCAGCTTGCATAGTGTCTGGGCCCCCTGGTGTCATGGTTGCAGTGGTCTCTGAGTACCTGTGTGGCTCAGCAAGGTGAAACAACTTTGTAGGCCCCACTGTGTAAGCAGGGTGCTCCTAAGATCTCTTCTCAAAGGAATTTTCCCCTTTTAGACCCTTGAATCTTTAATGGATATGGATCTTGCAAATTCTTGAGATACCCTTGATGCTGATTTGGTGGAAGTTGGGTTCCTGTCTCATCAGAGTAGAAGAATGAAGCTGGGGGTTGCTGAGGCAAGCATAGTGGGCAGATTTTATTATTTTAAGAGAATAATAAAAAGCAAAGCATAGGGAAAAGAGTATATTTCCCCCAGAGTGGGAGAAGGGGACAGAGCCAAAGAGGGGGTGAGAGTTGCCCTTTTTATAGTTTCATAACCATTGTTTTCCCTCCCTCAGGCCTAGAAGCATTGGTATGGAAGTTCTGGCTAGATCCAGTCTTTGGCCTGTGTCCACAGCACCTTTTTCAGCAGAAGTAATGCAGAGTCTTTGTTAGCAGAAGGGAGGGTCTGTGGTAGGACCCTCCTTACTAGCATTGGGGATGTTGAACTCATATGCATGCTTGTTCATTAGAAGCAGTAACTGCTGTTCTGTCTTCTTAAAAAGAAAAACAACTGCTTTCCCTTTGATAGACCCAAAATTCCAACTACACCTTTCCCCCTGTCTCTTCTTCAAGGCAGCTTCCCTATTGTCTGTGCAAAGTACTTAAGACATTTCTTTAAGGGGCTATAGTCTTTTCATCATGCTCACCTTCCTTGGCCCCAGCTTTACTTGCACTTTCTTGCCAAACTACATGTTTTAAAAATTCTTTGGCTCTGTTTTCTGCTCCCAATTCTGACAGTAAATCTGGCCAAAAGCTGCCAGCAATAACTAGACTACTGACTGAATACTCTACTGCCTTGAAATTTTCTCTGCCACATTAATTAGTCCATCATTTTTTTTTTTTAAAGAGAGAACAGGAGAGAGAGAGAGAAGAGAAAAGAATCAACTTTATTTTTTCATCTGATATTTGTTTCTCTGACACTTAGTTGTGTATGTGGTACTGGGGTTTGAACCCAGGTCCTCCTGTGTGCCAGGCAAGCGCTCCAACTGCTGAGCCACTCACTGCTCCAGCCCCAGTCCATCACTTTTAAATTTAGCCTCACACAAAGACTTACGACACAGGCAAAATGTAACCAAGTTCTTTACCAGAATATAACGTGTGTCGTCTCTAGTCCAATTTCCAAGAGAGTCCTCATTTCCCCATGAAACCTCATGAGCACAGTTCACATTCTTTTCGTGATGCTGATCTTCTAAGATTCTACCAGAATTGCCCGTTAAACTCTGCTTACAACATTCTAAAGCTTTTCCAGCTTGTTTCTTTAAATTTTTTAAAATTCCTCCTCCAAACCAGCTCCAAAGGCTTCTGAACCATATGGTCAGTTTAATCAAAGCAATAACCCCACTTATTGGTACTTAATTCTGTTTTAGTTAGTTTTTGTGTTGCTCTTTTAAGAAACATGCTCACCTGTCCAAACCCCAAGATCCAGACAAAGGGTGTAGAGAAAGCAAGGCTTTTAATGATGGTCTTTCAAGGTCAGAGTGTCTGGGTGAACAGGCATACCCAGAGCAGTTAAAACCAGTGTTTTGTTCCCTAGTGTGCAATGTCCCTCCCTCAGTTCCTCATTGGCTGAGTACTATGGGATGTACAGTTTTCCTGAATGTTGCCTATGTTTTACTGTCTCCTATTGGGTTTTTTAAAGAACTGTCCCTTTAATTGTTCCTGCATCCCTTTGTTATCTTGTGGCTGGAAGACTTTTTTGGATTATCTTGTCACATACAAAGTTTATCTTTGTTGGTCAGGCCAGTCCCTTCCCCTTCACCTCCTGTTTGTCAAGGGGTTGTGAATTTGTCACACTACAGTTAAATTGCTTTTGATTTTACATTTTGCTCTCCCCTCCAGCTGCTTTTCTTATATCCCAGTAATTTTACATTTAAGGCTAAATATTGTATTCTGGAAATGGACCACTGGACTTTCTATATCTCACACTGTGACTGAAATACTTGACAAGAACAACTTAGAAGTGGAAAGGTTTATTTGGGGCTCATGGTTTCAGAGGTCTCAGTTCACAGACACCTGGCTTCATTGTTCTGGGCCTAAGGTGAGGCACTGTATCATAGGTGAAGGGCCCAGTAGAGGAAAACTACTCAACTCATGGGGAAGTAGAGTGAAAGAGAGAGAAAGAAGGGGGAGGGAAAGGAAAGGGCCCATAGGGAAGATACACCCTTCTAGGGAATGCCTCCAGTGACATGCCTTCTGTAGTCACACCACTTGCCTACAGTTACCACCCAGTTATTCAAACTAGGATGGACAGATTAAGTTATAGGTTTCATAATGAAATCATCTCACCTCTGAATTTTTCTGTATTAATAGGAAGATTTTGGTAGACACCTCATCTCTAAACCATGACAACAAGGGAAATTCTGTCACATGAAAACTTGAAAATTGGGGGATATGTATCTTCCCATCCTAAAACTCGGTGCTGAGCTAAGTGCTCTGCACAGATAATCTGCTAGTAATGATAGAGTATAATAAGTGATGTATGTAGAACACTTTTCCTGGTGCCTGGTACTTTCATTCCTAGAAGAATAACAGCAGGGAAGATGGTCTGAATGCATTGAAGCACAGCATCTCTACATCTTCTCATCCCCTTTGCAAGTCTTACACTTCAGTATATACCCATTGACATAGATGTCTTACTTCATAGATTTGCAATTTAATTACTTGTATTTTGCAGAAAATGGTCAAGTTCTATCATGTGGATCCAACTCCTTTGGCCAGCTAGGAATCCCTCATGGTCCTCGAAGATGTGTGGTTCCCCAGGCCATTGAGGTGAGAGCATTTGATACTGCCTGTGTCCTGTTAAGGTGTCTGCAGGCAATTATAGTTATCCTTACCCATAGAAAACCCATGGGGTAGTAGACTTTGAGTTGAAAAATAGATACATCTGAGAAAAAATTAGTTTGGGGGATTGATGTTTGAGCAAAAACCTCTGTTAGTCCTCATACACATTATAAAGTTTTGTTAACTGAAATAATAAAGGTAATACATCTCATAAGGACATTAATTACATTTCAATTCCAAAATTGTAAGAAAATGTGCTGAAATTTAAAGTTAAGTTTCACTCTCCAAGCCACCTCACTTTTGTCTAATTTTCCTAAACTCTCATTAGGAGTGGAAAATCTATTGGAGAGAGTTGGGCCTGTTCCTATCATCTTTGCTGAATTTGGTTGCTGGTCTGAGGGGTGTTATTTGGGCATAACAGTTCACATGGTATGCATAAAAATCTATGCTCTTCCGTCCCTGCTGTGGGAAGTGTTATAGCTCCCAACTGCAAATAGATGGCCTTGTAAGAACCTACATACAAGTTCTAATTAATTTAGCTTAATTATAATTCATATAATTAAAGAGGACAGAGAAGAACAATGGTTAAAATATTTTGGATGACAGAGAGAAAAATTAAAAGGAAGGTATATTCAAGTTTTATTAGCAGGAAGATTTGATCTTCCCCAAAACTAATGTGACTGGGGACTCCACTGACAAAGTATAGTCTCCCAAAGAAAGAAGACCAGAGCTCTGTCCTCTGTGCTGGTCAGACTGCATGTAAGTATTATGTTTTATTGTGGATTTGGTGCTTAGGGCCTGGGCATAAAGGTAAATAAGATGAAGGTGCTGCCTTAGAGGTTCCTAAAGTCAAGAAAGATGCTGTGGACTCTTAAATAAACATGTGATAAAGCCTCTTAGGGGCAGTGATTGATGCATATACAGTTTCTTTAAGAGAGAGATTGAGCAATTAGAGCATATTTAGAAGAAAGAAACCAGGAGGGAGAGAGAATTTAAAGCTCAGTGATGGCTGATGGAACTGGGGATCTTTTGTCTAGAGAAGAGATTTATATTAGTTATACATTGCTTGCATGAAAAGGTACCCCCAAACCTAGCAGTTTAAAATAATAATCATTATCCCATTGTTTCTGAGAGTAAGGAATCAGTGAACTGGCAAGCTGGTCTTTTTAAAAGTGGTAGTTGATGTCAGCTGATATATTTGCAGTCTCTGAAGGAGAAACTGGCTGGCAGACCCATATCCAAGCTGTCTCATAAGGCTGTTGGCAGGAGGCTTCAGTTTCGACCATGTGGGCCTCTGCAAAGGACTATTCAGACATGTATGTTATTGAGACTTTTCCCAAGAGTGATTTGAGAGATGGAGATGCCAGGCAGGAAGCCTCTGTGCCTTTTATCACCTTGTCTCTGAGTCAGTCATCTCTTTCTTATTCTTTTTATTAGAAGTGTGTCACTAAGTCCAGCCCACGCAAGGGGAGGGAAATTAAACTCTACATCTGGAAGTGAGTAGTATCAGAGAATTTGAGGACCTATTTTTAAAACTACCACAAGATGTCTTAGAGAGGACATGACAACTGTCTTCAAATATTTGGAAAGCATTGTCAGAAGCTACAGGCAGATAGGTTTGGCTCCACCTAAAGACATAAATGGAACTATGCAGAGAAGCAGCAAGCACCTGGGGAGGTTGTAAGCTCTGTCACTGGAGGTTGGTGTTGGGCAAGGATTGGATGACTACCTGCTGTGTGTCCTGGAGGAGTTTTTAGCATTGGAAAGGCATTGGGCGAGATCAGAAGAGGGAAAAATAGAACTTAGCTGTGCCCATTAATTTTTGTACGTCCTTCAGTCATTTTGTAAACAGGAACTGTATGGCCTATAAAGTCTAAAGTATTTACTATCTGGCCTTTTTTAGGAAACATTATTAATCTCTGGTCTAGATGGCCTTGAAGGTCTCTCCCAGCCCTGTGAGGCATTGTGATATGATATTTTTTAAAGTATTTTTTTCTTTTAAGGATAAACATAGAAGTATGTATGAGTAGAATTATTGGAAAAAGAAGACCTTAAAGCAGACACACATCGAGGACCAAGCTGCATTGTTTTTGGGCGTAAACTACATAAAAGTTTGTAGATGGATGATTCTGAGATCTAAATCTTTCCCTTTGTTTTGACAGCTCCTGAGGGAAAAGGTTGTTTGTGTTGCTGCTGGATTGAGGCATGCGTTAGCTGTTACAGGTGATCATTTTGCCTTTATTTTCTAAATGGACATATTAATAAGGAGGAATTAAGCTTTAGGAGAAAAATACTTTAAGAATATTTCAAAGGGTCCTGCTGTGTTGTAGTTCTGATTAAAAGGAGGGAACACACGGCAGAAGTCATACAGGAAAGCCTTTAGCAGGAGGAAGGAAGGAAGAAAAGGAAGCTTTCTATTTCTTTTTGTTCTAGGTGTGGTATTAGATTTTTCTTGGTTTCATTCATTCAATCCTCACAAGCAGGAAGTGATGCAAGTTGAATTTTTACTGAGGCACAGAGAGGTTATGAAGTACTTGTGTCAAGTTACAGGTGGTAAGGTGGGAAGAGGTAGAGCTGGGATCAGAGTGGAATGGTCTGGATTCCAAGGCCATAGTCTTGGCAGGGAACTGTATTGCCTACCTTGTAGATTTTAAGATGCTTTAATTTAAAAGCTTCAAGTGAGCTTGTTGCTTGTACCATGAGTCGGTTTTGAGACTGACTATGTTAGTGAGGTGGATAGGGAAGGTGGCATGTGGATTGTGCTTAGACCCTGGGCATAAAGATAAGTAAGAGTCAGGCCTGACTTCTCTGAGGGTCCTAAAGTTTTCAAAGACAGTGATTGAATCATACACAGTTCCTTTAAAAGAGAGAGAGACTGAGCACCCAGAGCGTATTTTGAGGAGAGAAACTAGGAAGAAGAGAGAATTTGAAACCTGGAGATGGGTGAGAACAGTCACTCTTGACCTTTTCCCCTTTAATTTTTCTGCTCACAGCGCTTTTGGCCTTAAGAACATTACTAATTAGTGATGGCAACCAAGGCTCTATGCTTTGTGAGTCCAGTTGTAGAGTGGAGAGAAGAGAAGGTGAGGAAGGAAGTGCTCAGTGCAGCACTCTGCTGGTCATTTCCTGCAGCTTAGTCTTGATTCTCCATTTTTCAAAAAAATTAAAATTATGTATATTGAGATAATTGTAGATTCACATGCAGTTGTAAAAAATAAAATAGACCTCATGTGTTATTTCTCCAGTTTTTCCCAACGGTAACATCTTGCAAAATAGTGTAATAACTCAACCAGGATATCAGCATTGATGTAGTCAAGATACAGAACAGTTCCATCCCTTTTCTGATGTTGCCCTTTTACTGCCACAGGTACTTCCTGCCTGTCCCCATTCCCTTCTTAGTCCTTGACAACTATTCTTCTATTCTCCATCTTTATAATGTTGTCATTTCAAAAATGTTACATAAATAGTATCATATGGTATGTAACCTTTTTGGGATTGACTTTTTTCTATCAGCATAATTCTCTAGAGATTCATCCAAGTTATGTGTACCAATAATTCATTCCTTTCTATTGCTGACTAGTATTCCATAGTATGGATGTAGTCTTCCAGGGCTGCTATAAAAAAATGCTCCAGACTAGGGTGATTAAACAACATAAATTTATTTTCTCAACACTGCGTGTGCTGCCAGGATTGGTTTCTGGTGAGGCCTTTCTTCCTGGCTTGTAATGGCCACCCTCTTGCTGTTTTCTCATAGGACCTTTCCGCTGTGTGCCCGTGAAATGAGAGATTTCCATTGTCTCTTCCCCTTCTTATGAGAACACCAATCCTGTTGGATTAAGTCTTCCCATATGACACCATTTAACCTTTATTTCTTCCTTTGGATCCTATCTCCAAATATAGCCACAATGGGTATTAGGGATTTAACATCTGAATTGAGGGGGATAGGACACAGTTTAGTCTGTAGCAACCACAGTTGGTTAACCCAGTTACCCATTGGTGAATATCTGGGTTATTTCCAGTTTTGAGTTATTTAGAATACAGTTACTATGTGTATTTGTGGGCAGGATTTTATATAAACATAAATTTTCATTTCTCTGGATAAATGCCTGGGTATGTGATTGCTGAGTTGTATGGCAGTGATTACACTTTTAAGCAGGTTCTCTTAGAAATCTTCAGGACAAAGAGAATTGCATGTTAATGATTTTCTTCTTTCCTACCAACTGTCTGTAATTGTTTGTCTTTATATTTTTAAAAAACAGCTTTATTGTGCTTGCTTCGGCAGCACATATACTAAAATTGGAACATACAGAGAAGATTAGCATGGCCCATGCGCAAGGATGACACGCAAATTCGTGAAGCGTTACATATTCTTGAAAAGAAAAAACCAAAAAAACCCCCCAGCTTTATTGAGCTAAAGTTGTTATACGAAGAACTGCACATTTAATGCATATAATTTGATGATTTTGGATATGTGCTAATAATCAAGGTCATAGACATTCAACAACTCCCAAAGTTTCCTTGAAACCCTTTGGGGTATGCGTGTGTGTGTACGTGTGTGTGTGCGTGAGAGTGTCTGTCTGTCTGTGTGTGCTTTCATCATAAACACTTAACTTGATACTTACCTTTTTAACAAATGATGAAGTACCCAGTTCTATGTTGTTAACTACAGGCACTTTTGCACAGCAGAGTCATCTAACATAGCTGACACTTTATATCCATTGAACAACAACTCTCTATTTCCTCCACACCCTCCTGCCCCTGACAATTACTATTGTATTCTCTGCCTCTATGAGCCTGCTATTATAGGTTCCTCATATAAATGGATTCATGCAGTATTCATTCAGTGACTGAATAATGTCATCCAGATTCATTCACATTGTCACAAATGGCACAGGATTTCCTTCTTTATTTTTTAAAGACTGAATGATATTCCATTATATATACTGCATTTTCTCTATCCATTCGTCATTAGTGCATGTATATACTGCGTTTTCTCTATCCATTCGTCATTAGTGCATGTATATACTGCGTTTTCTCTGTCCATTCGTCATTAGTGCATGTATATACTGCATTTTCTCTATCCATTCGTCATTAGTGCATGTATATACTGTGTTTTCTGTGTCCATTCATCTGTTGATAGATGCTTTGGCTATTTACATGTCTTGGCTTTTGTGTGCAGTGCTTCAATAAATGTGGGAGTAGAACTGTTTCTCCAAGATCTTGATTTCAGTTCTTTTGGTTATATAGCTAGAAATGGAATTGTTGGATCATATGATAATTTTATTTTTAATATTTTGAGGAGCTTCCATACTGTTTTTTGTCATAGCTGTACCATTTTGCATTCTTTATAACAGTGTATAAGGGTCCAGTCCCTTCCTGTCCTTATTAACACTTTTTTTATAATAGCCATCCTAACAGATATGAGATGAAATCTCACTGTAGTTTTGATTTGCATTTTCCTGATCATTAATGATGTTGAATGTTTTTTTCATATACCTATTAGCTATTTGTATGTCTTTTGGAGAAATGTCATTTCAAGTTCCTTTGTCCATTTAAAAATTTTTGCTGTTGAGTTGTAGGAGTTCCTTGTATTTTAGGAATTAACCCCTTATCATATGTATGGCTTTCAAACATTGGTGAATGTAATTGCTAGTCTTATATGTTTATTTCTGTCTTGTTATAGAGTAGCCCAGTTTGCATTATGTATCTGATCAACTTAACTATACTCTTCTCTCCCATCTAATCTGTAAATAAAAAGATAAATAAGTACTATTTTTGAAAATGTTATATTACCATCATCAAACTTAAAACAATTAATAATAATATCATTAAGAATCCTGCTGGTATTTAAATTCCCCTATAACATGTTTTTATATTTCTTTGAATTGGAATCTTAGGTCTACGTATCACAATTAGTTGATATGTATTTCAAGTCTTTTTTTTTTTTTTAAAGGGAGAGGGACAGTGAGAGAGAAAGAGAGAATCACTTTCTTTTTTTTAAATTAGTTTTTCATGTGACCTTTTTTGCTCCGACACTTCACTGTGTATGTGGTGCTGAGGTTCAAACCCGCGTACCCGTGCATACAAGGCAAACACCGTAACTGCTGAGCCACCGCTCCAGTCTCAATTTCAAGTCTTTTTAAAAATGTATTGGTTCCTTTTGAAGTTGGCAAAATATATATAACATAGAATTTACTATTTTAACCATTTTCAGTGTGTAGTTCAATGGTATTAAGTACATTAATATTTTGCAATCATTGTCATTTTTGATCTCTTGAAGTTTTCTCATCCTTCAAAATTGAAACTCTGTACCCAATAATTCCCTTTCCCACCTGCTCTCCAGTCTCTGGAAACCACCATTTTACTTTCTGTCTCTATAGTTTTGATGACTGTACATTTCTTTACCTATAAATGAAATCTTATAGTGTTTGTCTTTCTTGTGAGTGGCTTTAGTATAAGGTCCTCAAGGTTCATCCATCCATGGAGTAGCATGTCAACATTTCTGTACTTGTTTTTTTTAAACTGTGGATTGAACCTAGGGCTGCTTAACCACTGAGCTATATCCCCAGCCCTTTGTATTTTTTATTTTGAAACAGGATCTCGCTAAGTTGCTTTAGACCTCATTAAGTTGCTGAGGCTGGCTTTGAACTTGCAATCTTCCTGTCTCAGCCTCCTGACTTTCTGGGATTACTGGTGTGCACCACACCCAACAACATTTATGTGCTTTTTAAGGCTGATAATATTCTCTTGTTGTGTGTGTATACCACACTTTGCTTATCCATTCATCTGTTAAAGGACACTTGAGTTGCTTCCATGGTTTAGCTATTATGAATAATGCTAGTGTGAACATGAGTGTACAAATGCCACTTCAGGTTCCTTTCAATTCCTTTGGATATGTACCTGGAGGTAGAATTGCTGGGTAATATGGTAATTCTATTTTTTACTTTTTGAGGAACTACTGTACTGTTTTCTGGAGCTGTTGTATCAATTTACATTCCTACCAGCTTGTTTGTTTGGTATATAATCCAAATGGATGAGGTGGTTTCTCATTGTGGTTTTGATTTGCGTTTCCTTAGTGCTAAGTGATGTTGAGCATCTTTTAATGTGTTTAATTGGCCATTAATGTATCTTCTTGGAGAAGTGTCTATTTAAGTCCTTTGCCCATTTTTAAAATTGGGTTTTAGGTTTTTTTTTTGGTTGCATTTTAGGAGTTCTGAATGTATTGCAGATATTAACCCTTTATCAGTTATCTGAAATATCTTTTTTTTTCTAAGAGAGAGAGAGAGAGAGAGAGAGAATCAACTTTATTTAGTTTTTCATCTGGTTTTCGTTGCTTTGACAATTAGTTGTGTATGTGGTGCTGGGGTTTGAACCTGGGTCCTTGTGCATGGCAAGCAAGTGCGATACTGCAGAGCCACTGCTCCAGCCCTGAAATTTCTTTTAATCTGTAGATTTTTCCTCTTTTTAATCCTTGCAGTTAATTTGTTGAGGGACTTATAAGTTTTTTTCTATAACCTTGTGCTTTGCTCACATTGTGCTCATACCTTATTTTTCATAAAGCAGACTTGTCTGTTTACAGCCCGAAGGACCATTTGTTGTACAATGCTTCCAGGGCAACAGACCTTAATGCTGGTGTTTGTTGATAGGTCCAATTGCACAATCTGAGTGTAGGCCAAATGCATGCAATTTTATTTGTGTATTTGTATGAGATTCAGAATATGAAAGTCAGTGGACATGGAAGTAAAATACCATTCCACTGACATCATGATTATTAAGCTTTCCTGCGGTCATAAATACATATTTATTTTGGCAATGGAGAATCTTTGAACTCAATCTGGTATGGTGGGAATGATATTATCTTAAGGGTCAAGAGAGCTGAGTCTTGGCATTTTGTCTGCTCCTACCTCCCTGTGTGATCTTGTACAAATCACAGTCCTCTCTGCAGGGCCTCAGTTTCCTCATTTAGTAAATGTGAAGAATGAGCTTGATGGTCTTCTATTTAGTTTGAAGTCTGAGTTATCCTCTCAGGCTAACCATGAGCAAGGTACATTCCAATGATTTGACTCTGGAGAAGTATTCTGGAACTTTTGGGAGAAATTATGCTGTTCTGAATTTCTCTTTGATTGTCTTAGTTTGCCCTGATGACTGGAGTTTTGATTGGTTTGATGTTAATCCCTGTGATCAGTCATAGGAACCCTTGATACGATGGAGCTTCCCCATAATGCTTAGGTTAACTGAGAATGAATTAGGAATTTCCCATAACAGTAAGATTCAAAGGGCAATTTAGTCTTATTCTGATATGCATTTTTTTTTTCTCTTCTGCTCTGTTGGAAAGTGAGTGGCATTGTGTTCCAGTGGGGTACTGGTTTGGCATCATCTGGACGACGGTTGTGCTCTGGGCAGACTCTCCCATTGTTTCTGACAGCAAAGGAACCAAGCAGAGTGACAGGTGAGTCCTTTATTCATTCTTTATGAGGAAATAGAGATATAGGCATGCAGAAAATGGGTAAATGATTTTAACTTTTGTTCTTACTTGACCTTTTTGTTTAACTTTCTCTATTGCTTGGCACATTAGTGTTTTTGGGATTTTTGTGGGCCCAGTAAAAGTAACCCTTTTAACTACCAGAGTTCAGAGATAAGTACAAGTCAGATAGAGATCAAAAGATGGAGAATCAAATGATAAGAGATTGAAATGGTAACTATAGAACTATTAAAAACTATTTGGAAGATATGACTTAGGTGTTTGGAAACAATGTTTAATGATAGTGAGCCTGTAAATTCTGAATTCTAGATTGACCTTACCTACCAGGCACTGGAGTAGCTGTGTAGAGTTGGCCCTGCTAAGCTGGTGGCATGACCACAAGGAAGTGAAAGTGGACCCTCTGTTCAGGCAGCACACTCCAAAGGGAGAACCCAGAAGGCCTGTGGGCTGTGTCTCACATGCCCGGTTCCTTCTCCAAAGAGGGAAACAGGAATGAGCGAGGATGTAAGCGAGGGCCAAGAATGCTCCTGCAGAGAAGTCTCTACATGAAAACTTGAGGAATAGGTAATAAATGTTCTTTCTGCCCGTAGGTCTGTTAGTTGATCTTCTGTTGGCCAGTCAGTCTATAGGAGCTTCTCTTCTCCTTCCTTCCTTCCCTCTCTTCTCCTCACTCTCTCTCTTTCAGCTCTCCCTTTCTGTTTTCTACTTTCTTCATGGGCCTTTCTTTCTCTGAATCTAGTACCATGTTTCTATCTCCTCTTCTGCCTTTTTTCCTCTCTCCCTCTCTTACTTTATGACTCAGTTTACTGAGGGTTGCTTGTAGGAAAAACTTGTACAAGAGGGTAGTGGAAAGAATGGGAAAGGGAGCTTCAGTGGAACAATGTACATGAGTGTTGGGATCATTGTAATTTTTCTAAGTTATAGAGTCTTTCTCAGCTGGGGCTGGGCTTAGCTTCCTGAAGCCCCTGGGTTTAGGTGGGTAGGTTGTGGGAGGGGTGTACTCAGAAAGGAAGGAGGCATTGAGGCTGGGCAGCTAGTTACTTCATGTGACATTTGAAAACATTCATAATATAAACTCAATTCTTCCCAAACCTTTTTTCCTCTTTCATCAAAGTGTTTACTGCTCCCTCAGCATTCCCTGTTTTCTCATGGCCTCCATACCTGTGGGTACTCTGTTCTTTCTACTTGAAATGCCTTTCCTTCCTGCTCCCTCTGGGAAAATCCCAGGATTTTTTCAAGGCCTAGCTCAGATGCAGCTTTTTCAGTAAAGAATCTTTTCCCTCTTCTATCCTGTAATTGCATTTTCTTCATGTGCATGGATAGAAAGAATTGTATCCATGTGAATTGTTTATTTTCTCATATGCCAAGGGTTATGTGCATTTAAGGGACGAGAACTGTATGCCATTATTCTCTGTATATTGCCATAGGATCAGTAACTAGAAGGAATAAAAATGATTTTTTTTTAAATGGTTGTATAGTATTATTTGGCTCCTTGGGGGAGTAAAGAGTAAGCAACAAAGTTGATTACGCCCTGTAGATCCCTCCCTATCATCTCTCCCTCTCCCCTTCCTACCCCTTCTTTCCTCTCCCCGCTTACATATCTATGGATCCCCTTGCTTATGTGTTGCTTTGACTTTGGTGAGTCTAGTACATAAGCTTGACCTTTCACTGAAGCCTGGGTTTTGCTCTAGCCTCCACAAATGAGGGAAAGCATTTGACCCTTGAGTCTCTGAGTTTGGCTAATATCGCTCATAATTTCTTTCATTGCCATCCATTTACCTTCAAAGTCCACAAAATCATTGTTTCTAATAGCTGAATAGAACTCCATAGTGTGTGTGTATATATATATATATACACACACCACAGTTTTTGGATCCATTCATCCAGTGTTGTGCATCTGGGTTGATTCCATAATTTAGCTATTGTAAATTGAATTGCAATGAATATTGATTTTGCTGTGTCACTGTAATGTGCTAATTCTAGCACTTCTGGGAAAATACTAGAAGAGGGATAGCTAGGTTGTGTGGTAGATTCATCCTTATTTTTTTTTTTGAGGAGTTTCCACACTGCTTTCCAGAGCAGCTGTACCAGTCTGCAGTTCTGTCAACAATGTGCTAGTGTTCCTGTCTCCCCACAACACCTCCAGCATCTGTTACTGTTTATATTCTTCATCTTTCCTAATCTGACTGGAGTGAGATAAAGTCTTAATGTAGTTATGATTTGCATTTCTTTGACTACTAGTGATTTAGAACACTTTTTCATGTATTCATTGGCTTGCTTGATTTCCTCTGTTGAGAAGTTTCTGTTCAGCTCTTTGGCCCATTTGTTAATTGGAATGTTTGTGTTTTTGATATTAAGTTTTTTGAGTTCTTTGTGAATTTTGGATATTAGCCCCCTGTTGGAGGAATAACAGGCCATGATTATCTCCCATTCTTTATGTTCTCTCCTGACAGTTTGACCAATTCTTTGGCTGAGCAAAAGCTTTTTAATTTAATGGCATCCCACTCATTGATTTTTAACTTTAATCCTTTTGCTTTGGGAGTCTTGTTTAGAAAATCATTGCCTACTCCCATATGCTCCAGTGTTGCTCCTAATTTTTCTTCTAGAGTTGTATGGTATCTGGTGTAATTCCTAGTTTCTTGATCTGTTTAGATTTGATTTTTGTGCAAGGTGAGAGATAAGGGTCTAATTTCAACTTTCTGAAAGTGGCTGTCCAATTTGTCTAGCACCATTTGTTGAGTAGGCTGTTGTTTCTCCGTGTTATATTTTTACCCCCTTTGTCAAATATCAGGTGTTTAAAGATCTGTGAGTTTGTCTCAAAGTCTTCTATTCCATTGCTATTCATGCCTATTTTGATACCAATGCCATGCTGTTTTGTTACTGCAGCTTTATAATATAATTTTAGGTCTGGTATTGCAAAACCTCCTGTTTCATCTTTCTTGCTTAGTAATGTTTTGGCTTTCTGGGTTTCTTGTTATCCCAAATTAAGTTGAGAATTGCTTTTCTGATATCTGTAAAGAATGACATTGGTATCTTGATGGGGATCGCATTGGATCTATATAGCGCTTTTGGCAGAATGGTCATTTTAATTATATTAATTCTGCCTAACGAAGAACATGGAATGTCTTGCCATCTTTTCAGGTCTTCTTCAATTTCTTTCTTCAGTGTTGGTAATTTTCATTGTAGAGGTCTTTTACTTCTTTTGTTAGATTAATTTCCAAGTATTTTATTCCTTTTGAGGATATTGTGAATGGGACTGATTTCCTGATTCTTCTTCTGCCCTATTGTTGTTAGTGTATAGGAAAGATATTGATTTATGGATGTTGATCTTGTGGCCTGCCACTTTGCTAAATCTGTTTATAAGCTCAAGCAGTTTTCTAGTGGAGTGTTTTGGGTCTTCTATATATGATTATAGGATCATGTCATCAGCAAGAAGGGATAGTTTGACTTCTCTTCCTATTCTTATCCCTTTGATTTCCTTCTCTTGCCTGATTGCTTTGGCTAGGGTCTCAAGGACTATATTGAATGAAAGTATTGAGAGCAGGCAGCCTTGTCTTATCCCCAAATTCAGTGGAAATACTTTTAGCTTGCCTCTGTTTAGTATTTTACTAGCTGTGGGTTTGTCACATATGGCCTTTATAAAGTTAAGATATATGCTCCTTTGATCACTATCTTCTTCAGAGTTTTGATCATAAATAGTTGCTGGATTTCATTGAAGGCCTTTTCTACATCAATTGAGAAGATCATATGGTTTTTGTCATTAATTCTGTTTAAGGGACGAATCACATTTTTTGATTTGCATATGTTGAACCAGCCTTGCATCCCTGGAATGAAGCCTACTTGATCATGATGAAATATCTTATTATTTTTTTTTTTTTTAAAGAGAGAGAGAGTGAGAGAGGGAGAAATAATCTATTTTATTTGGTTTCTCATGTGGCTTTCTTTGCTGTGACACTTCATTGTGTTTGTGGTTCTGGGGTTTGAACCTGTATTCCTGCGCATGCAAGGCAAGCGCCACAACCACTGAGCCACCACTCCAGCCCCTGTCCTAAGTTTTGATATGTTGTATCTTGATTCTCATTTGCTTCCTAGAATTTCTTGATTTCTGTTCTCATGTCTTCTTGAATCTATTCTTCATTTAATAGGGTATTATTCAATCTCCTTGTACTTATGTATTTTCTGTAATAATTTTTGCTTTTAATTGCTAGGATCATGGCATCATGGACTGATAGGATACATGGGATAATATGTATATTATATTTGCTGAGATTTCCTTTGTGAACTACAATATCATCTATTTTGGAGAAGGATCCATGTGGTGCTGAGCAAAAGGTATATTCAGCTAATTTGGGGTAGAATATTCTATAGATGTCTGTTATGTCCATTTGATTTATGGAGTTGTTTAGACTAGAGATTTCTTTATTGTTTTTTGGCTTGATCTGTCTATTGGTGATAGAGGAGCATTAAAGTCTCCCAGTATTATTGTGTTGGAGTCCATAATAGTTTTATGTCATGGAGTGTTTTTTTCTACATACTTGGGAGCATTGATGTTTGTAACACAAGCTATGGTTATATCTTCCTGATGTGTTATTCTCTGTACTATGATGTAGTGCTTTCTTTATCTCTTCTGATTAAAATTTGGTTGAAGTCTTCTTTATCAAATATAAGTATTGCAACACCAGCTTGCTTTCTATGGCTGTAACTCTGTTAGATTTTTTTTTAATCTATCCTTTTACCCTCAATCTCTGGATGTTGTTGGCTGTAAGATGGGTCTCTTGTAAAAGCATATTGTTGGATTATGTTTTTTGATCCAGTATGCTAATTGTGTCTTTTGATTGGTACATCGAGATCATTCACATTCAGTGTTAGGATAGTTATGTGGTTGTGGTTCATAGTCATCATGTTGTATTAATGAGTTCTGTGTTGTCTTGGTCTTTTTGATGGTGTGTACTTTTATTGAATTTCCTCTGTGAGTTTTGAGGATTCTTTGCTATTCTTTGGTAGTTCTTCTATGTGGAGTTTGTGTTTTTTTTTTTAATTCAAAAATTTATTTGTTGAACAATCAAACAAGCTTCTAATGAAATAATGTAATATATATATAAATTCTGAAAATTAGATTTACCCCCCAGAGCCCCCCTCCATTACCCACCCTCATCTCCCCCCCCTTCCCAATACATCTCTACAAATGCCTTGGGTTGTATGACATTAAATCATATCTGGATTTAAAACATGAGGAGCTTATGTTTCAGAAGTCTTTGTAATGCTGGTTTTTTGTATATGAATGCTGCAAGTTTGATCTCATCATGAGATGTTCTTATTTCCTCTTCAAAGTTGAAGCTGAGTTTTGCCAAGTATAGTGTTCTCGTTGTAGGTTGTTGTCATTCAGAGATTGAAATGTCTTCTTTAATGATCTTCTTGCTTCTAGGGTCTGAGTTGAAAAGTCAGAGATGATCCTTATTAGTTTTCCTCTGAATGAGATTTGGTATTTCTCTCTTGCAGCTTTTAATATTCTTTCCTTAATGTCCCTGTTAAACATTTTGAATATGATGTGTCATGGTGAGCTTCTCATTTGATTAGGCCTATTGGGTGTCTTATATGCTTCCTGCATGAGCATATCTGACTATTTTAATATAAGTAAAATTTTCTTTGATTATATCATTGAGAATTTTTTTTTGTTGTTGAGAGAGGATCAATTTTATTTAGTTTTTCATGCGGCTTTTGTTTCTCTGACCCTTTGTTGTATATGTATGTGATGCTGGGGTTTCAACCCATGTTCTTGCTCATCCCAGGCAAGCACTATAACCGCTGAGCCACCCTTCCAGCCCTGAGAATATTCTTTATGCCATTTGTTTGTGTTTTGATTTCTTTTTGTATTCCAATTACTCTTAGATTGGGTCTCCTGATTTTGTCCCAGTCATTTTGAAAATTCTGCTCATGCTTTGTTAGTTTTTATTTTTATTTTTGTTTTTGTCATCTGTTGGTCAAGCTCACTCAGCCTGTCCTCATTATTGGAAGTTCTTTCTTCAAGAGCTGAGATTTGTTTTCTGTAGAAGTTAGTCTATTATTAAATTCTTCCATTGTTTCTCTGATATGATTGACTGAAGATTTTGGCTCTGTTAACTTCCTTTTAAAGTATATATATTTCTTTGATAATAGAATTCTTCCTATCTTGAGTTTTCTCCAGGACCTGAGTTCTGGGTTCATGCAACAGGTAGGAGGAGTGGCTCTGTTTGGGGGAGTTCCTCCTCAGGGGTGTCCTGGTTGCTTGCTGTCCCTGGAGCAGAGTCCTAGGTCTGCATGGGGGGTGGGCAGAGTGGTTCCTTGATGCTAGGGTCCTCTTTGGGGGTGCCCTAGGCCAATGCCTGCCTAGTACCTGAGTCCAGGGCCTGCATGGTGGTGGGGTGAGGTGGTTCCTGGTGGAGGAATACTCCTTGGGGGTTTCCTGGATGCCTGCCAGCCTGTGTCGAGAGTTCTGGGCCCAAGGGGCTGGTGGGTGGGGTGGCTCTAGGCTTAAAAAATGTTTTTTAGGGGCTGGAGTGGTAGCTTGGTGGTTTTGGTGCTTGCCCAGCATGAGCAGGTACATGGGTTCAAACCCCAGCAACCACATACACAACTAAGTGTCAGACAATGAAAGCCATGTTAAAAACTCAATAAAAATTGATTCTTTCTCTCTCTCTCTCTCTAAAAAAAAAAAGTTTCCTTTCACTTTCATTCTCCCATCTTCACCCTGTTACCATGGGTGGAGCTAGAGCTCTTACTAGCCCCTCTTCAACTTGCCACTCTTCCTCTCTGGTTGAATGTGACTGGAAATGTCCTATTATCATTCCACAGGATACTTGAAGAAGTCTTTTATGAAGACACTAGTTAATTAAACAGAAGGATTAGAAAAGGAGTTATGTAGTAAACTGGGTTTATATGCATGCTGGATGACATGTTACCACAGATTTTCCCAATTTCTAACAGAGTTGATTGGCATTCTACCTTGTCAGTGAAGGTAGTGTAATTAAGGGAGGAAAAGTATTGGAGTTGGAGATGGAAGGCCAGTTCAAGTTCTGGCTCTGCTTCTGTGTTTTGAGGACACCTGCATTTAAATTTATATCCTGCACATGATAGTGATAGCGGCTGAATGTGTGAGATGTCATTGCTTCTGGGCTTGCTCAGCAGATAGAGCTAGGAAATGTTGACACACGCACACACATTTTTGCACATCTATCTGTTTATAGAAAACATGAATTAACACTGATTTCTCTAAGTTGTTTCTAGCTTTCGCGCTTTTCATATTTCCTTTCCTCTCTGATAGTGAGGAATCTGTTTCCTTTATTCTCAGTGTGTTTACTGTTTCATTCCCTAGCATGTCACCAATCTCCCACCATTCTGCCATCTTGGCCAGTGCTGCTGACTGACACCTGCCTGCCCTGACTGTTTCTCCTCATGCTTAGGTGGTGCTGACTGAGAGTCTCCCGTCCTGCTGCTCTGCCCAGTTTGTTCTATTATAAACATAATTCAAAGAATATTTTTTCTTGTAGGCCTAGAGAATTGTAAAGCAATATGTGTTCTTGCTGGCTCAGATCACTCAGCTTCATTAACAGGTAGGTACCAGCTCTTTCACAGTTTAATACGTTATTCAGGGCTCTGTGTGTGATGGCCTAAAGTGCTTATATTGAGATAGAGAGGGAAGATCATAGATTTTGGAACCAGAATTCTGATGCCCCACTGGTATAATCTTAGGCAAATTCCTTTACTTCTGTGTTATTGTCTCCTTATCTGTAAAATATTTTGTGTGTAGTTATGAAAGTTAAACATGATGGTACATGTAAAGCACTTACATAAAACATAGGCTTACTTCTTTTTCCTCTGAGTTTGTTTTCTCAATTATATAAGAAAGACAAGAATATCTTCTCAGGGTAATTATAATGATAAAATCATATAATCAACAGTAAATTTATATAAAGCATATGTTGTTCAATGAAGGAATTATGTTCCAAGAAATTTCTGCACCCTTAAGCAATTTTGTCATTGAACATCATAGAGTGTTCTTGCCCAAACCTAGACAGTATTGTCTACTAAGAACCTAGGCTATATGGTGTGTAGCATTGTATATGTACTCTGTTCCTGACTGAAATATTATATGGCTTGTGCCATTTATATGACATATTGCTATTTTATTCATCTAATCCATTTCTGTGTCTAATATAACTAAGATCTCTGTTTTCTATATTTTAACTGTTAAACCTCAAACTAACCTATTTTATTCATCTATATCTTTTTAATTCATTTATGTTTTCTCTGTTTTGTTTTTTTGCCTGTATGTAACTATTTTCTTTCATCTGTCCTTTAGTCTAATCTACCTGTATATAAATAAGCCTATATATTTTGTTCTCTACTCTGGTTTACTTTATTATATATTTCTCTGTTTCATCTCTCTATTCCATCTCTTCCATCTGTCCATTTTTCTATGTAATCTGTTTTTTTTTCTCTTCTACTTCTCTGTCTGTGTGTCCACCCATCCATTTGACATGCTATTGAACATAGTATGAACTTCCTAGTGGCTTTCCTTAGGAGGTTATGCATTGTTTTCTTGGCATCAGTTATCTTTTTCATTTGACTCAAATTATCCTGATCCCCCCCTGGCAGGGCTAGACTGGATACTGCACCTCCTAGAGATTTAGTATTTTGGCAAGACCACCATACAGAGTTGAATGCCTTTCATTTTTTAAGCAAAGAGGAGGGACATTCATACTTAGTGTTCTCAGTGTTTTATGTGGAAACTCAGGTGTGTACATAAGTAAATTAATGGTGGGATGCACTCTTCCACATCAAATTTATAGTGCTGTCCAACTGAGACACTCTTGCTGTTTCCAGGGTACAAGAGCCATAGTGTGAGAGTTTAAATACTTTACAAATCTGAGCTACATATAATTGGTTGTTTAATAAGTTTAAAACAAACAACTAACAAAAGAAATACCTACTTTTTGTGTATGTCTCCCATTAGCTAGATTTATATGTTTGTTAAGATTGGGGAGTGGGTGAAGGTGGGGGAAAGATCCTGCACAAGGATCAGATTTAAACTACTCTATCATTATGTATGCACGTATGAATGCGAAGCAGTGAATCCCTTCAATATGTAAGACTATGTTGAACCAATTTAAAAAAAAGTGTTAAGTTGAAATGAGTGCCTACTGTAAGCAACTTCACTGGGCACCTGGTCCCACCTCTCCTTTTACAGAAAATACTTGGAGACTCCAAGGTGAGAAATGACTTATTCCAGCCCATAGTCAGTGAGAGAGGGCATTCTCTCTGAGAGTAAAAGTAGACAAAGAGGGTCACGTTTCTCCTTTGTTCTAAACAATTTCAAATTGCTGAAATTCTATAAACCCTAGAAATTGTCTAATTGCTGGCTAATGTCAATTTCTTAAAAAATCCTATGGTTAGTAAATTTATTTATTATTTCACATAGGTACTTTCCTTATGGTGTTTTTATACATGGAGACTTTGAATTTTTTTATTGAGATGTAATTCATGACATTAATTCATGGCATGCACCATTTTAAATTGTCCATTTAGTCATTTTTGGTATATTCATAAAGTGAATTGGTTTTCAGTATTTCAAAAATGATTTAAAAATTGTCAAGATTAATAGCCTTCTTTTCTCATCTAGTTCAAGCTGTTAACACATTAGATTTTGTTCAGTGCTCTTTAGACCTTTCTTTTGGAGTACTTTAGATTGTGTAACTCTGGTATTGCAGCAGAATTTAATTTTACCTGCTGTTGCAACAGTGTAATGATCCTCATGTGGAAGATAGTTTGTCTTTCAAAAAGACAGTTTGGATGAACTAAGATAGATGAAGGCTTCAAACAGACCCAGGCTTCATTGCCAGTGGCATGTTCATAGCTCACCAGTCTATGTAAAGGATTGATATTTTGCTGAAGGGGTTTCTTTGCCCTATTGTAAGGGATTCTTACACTTTGCATGCCTTGGTGAAGTCCAGGAAGGTTGCCCTTTCTGTAAGAATGAAGGATACAAGATTCACTTCAGAAAACTGCATAAAGTCAATGCTTCAGGGTTTCCTGGTGGCAAAAAGACTTCACTGATTTATATTTCCTCGTTTAGAGATGAGGAAGCAGAGTCCTGGAATGTAGCGTGAAGTGCCCAGTGTCAAATAGGGATCAAAAAGTAGATGGCACTTGAACTGGAGACCCCTGAGCCCTAGTCTGATGTCCTCTCATAGTACTCTTTGGCTTTTGATCAGTTTTTTTGAATACCAGCTGCCTTAAGTCAAGCAATACTGTAAAGTTTTATTGTGAAGTCATAAAATGCAGTGGAAACTGATTTGGTTTATAGTTCCCTTATTGACCATGAGTTCTTATTAATCATGTGAGCTTAAAAGGCCATTTAACATCCCCCAGGCTTGATTAACTCATCTTCTAGAACGGTGCTGATAGAAATAAAACATGAACCACAGTTCAAAAAAATAAATAGTTGGAATTAATTTTAATAATATATTTTACTTAACATATTCAGTATTTAAGTATGTAATCAATATGGAAATTATTAATGAGGTACACTTTTTTTTGCACCAAGTATTTGCAGCTCATTGTGTATTTTTTCACTTCTAACATATCTCAGTTTGGATTATCCACATTTCAGGTGTTTAGTAGCCACATGTGGCTAGTGCTATTGGGTAGCACAGTTTTTGAATCTTGAAGTGTTAGAGCTGGTAAAGCTTATAGAACAACTGAGAGTAGTCATGACTTCATTTTGTTTAGCCTTTCATCTAAAAGATGCTTTTGAACTTAAATGTCTTTTTAAATAGGCATGTGCTTTCTGGTTTGTCACAGTTGCCACCAGTTGTTCTTGTTGCCAGTGTCATTAGTTATATTGTCTGCCCTCCTAGACCAGCTTCCCTTCTTTTTGATATTCAGCAGCAGAGACCAAGGCTTGGAGAGGCAGTGATTTGTCCAAGGTCAATAGCTAGTTAACGGATCCAGGAATAGAAGCCAGAGTCACTTGACTCTGAATATGCATTTTTTTTCCTGTTAAATCACAATGACAATCATTTCTGCTTAGATCACAAGATTATTGTGAGTTTGAAATGAGCTAAAGTACTTACTGCACAGATATATATGTAGCATTGTATTTTCTGCTGGACAGGACATACAATGAAATAACCTTATGTTTCTAAAGTTTTAAATTAAATAATATATCTTTTAACTTATTATTTTAACAAGTTAAAACATTTTTCCTAACAAAAGGTAATGTAAGCATATGTAAAAAATATAAAAATAAAGAAATATATCTCATATAGGGTAGATGTGGAATGAATATTTGTTGAATGAACGAAAGAAGAAAAATAACTACACATTCTTACTCCTTGAAGAACTAAGAATGGGCTGGAGTGGTTGCTCAGTGGTTGGAGCACTTGCCTGACATGCTGGAGGACCTGGGTTCAAACCCCAGCACCACATACACAACTAAGTGTTAGAGAAACAAAGGCCAGATGAAAAACTAAATAAAGTTGATACTCTCTCTCTCTTTAAATATTAAGAACATTTGGTCTTGTTTTCTATGTATAATTTTTTTGTTTTTAAAGAGAGAGGGACAGTGAGAGAGAGAAAGAATCAGTTTTTATTTTTAGTTTTTCATGTGGCTTTTGTTGCTAGGACACTTTGTTGTATACATGGTGCTGGGGTTCAAACCTGTGTACTTGTGCATGCCAGGCAAGCACCATAACTGCTGAGCCACCACTCCAGCCCCCATTTTTTTTTTTTAAAGAGAGAGGGAGAGAGAGAGACAGAGAGAAAGAATCAGTTTTGTTTATTTTTTCATCTGGCTTTAGTTTTTCCAACACTTACTTGTCTATGTGGTGCTGGGGTTTGAATATGGGTCCTCACATATGCCAGGCAAGCTCTCTGCCACTGAGCCACTGCTCCAGCCCCCTTCTATGTATATAATTTTTATATATCTTATATTTTATTATGCTACACATGAATTTTGTATTTTGCTTGGCCCTACTAAGCATTGTAGTATAAGCATAAAAATTTTTTTTAACCACTGTTTTTTCATACTTGTGTTATTTTCCATAATTTTCAACTAATGTTCCTTCATCTCTTATTCCCCTTCTGTTTGTTTAAGATGCAGGAGAGCTGTATGTTTGGGGAAGTAACAAGCATGGGCAATTGGCTACCCAGGCTGCTTTCCTTCCAATGCCTCAGAAAATAGAAGCACGCTGCTTTCAGAATGAGAAGGTGACTGCCGTCTGGAGTGGGTGGACACACCTGGTTGCTCAGACAGGTGAGAATGCAGCAGAAAACTTAGGGTTGGTAAGAGCCACTGGGGGACTACTATCTAAATAGGCATGAATGCTTGGGGTTAACGATTTTTGTTGATAAAAAACTTCAGGGACTGGAAGGGGGAAACCCTGGGGACTAGTTCTTCTGCCACTCAGATTCGTGATTTTTCCTTTCTGGGTCACAGTTTTTACCCAAAAGTCTGGATTGGTTAACTCAAAAACTCTGTGAGTTTTTTTTTTTTTGTTTGTTTGTTTTTTAAAGAGAGAGGGACAGTGAGAGAGAGAGAGAGAAAGAGAGAATCAACTTTAGTTTTTCATGTGACCTTCGTTACTCTGACACTTTGTTGTATACATGGTGCTGGGGTTTGAACTCACATACTCACACATGCAAGGCAAGCTCCATAACCGCTGAGCCACCACTCCAGCCCCCTCTGTGAAGTTTTAAGAAGGAATCTATTGTAGCAAGCATCAGAAATTTGTCCAGGTTGTTGGGAAGTCCTTACCTTGACAGAACAGAAGAGATGGCTATTTGCATTTCCACCTGAGTCTAAATTAAAAGAATCAGAAAATATGCAGGTAAAGTAAATATTTCAAGATGGAGACAGGAGCATTATTTTGAATTATAGCTGGCATGATATTTTGACTTAAACTTTTATTGACCCTAGTAAACTATGTACATTGATTCAGACATCTATTCCCGTAGATGCTACAATATCCTGCCACACAGCTTTTGGCATCTTCATCTTTCCTTGAGTCTTCATCTGTTTCTCATCTTTCTCTTAGGGCAGCTCTTTTCCTGGCCTTCACATTCTTGACTTTGTTCTTGGACTTTGTTTTTTGTGGCCTCTTGTCATCCTTGCTGTCAAAGAGCTCTTGCTGATTTACAGAGTTCCTCAAACAGTGTGTAATTCTTAGGTCTGTTATCATGTAAAGGCTTTCTGAACTTTAGGAGTTCCCTAACCTGCTCCTCTTCTGCTTGCTAGTTACACACCCATCTTTAGACTTCTGGATGCCTGGTGACTGTTATTCCAAAAGTTCCTGGTTCTTTCAGGTTTTCAGTCAGCTTCTACTATCCTTAACAAGTCACACACTATACATTTGTATATATAAACAGACTTGTGAGTATTCATTTCTGTGATGCTTTTAATTTATATTTTAAAAATTTTATGATCATTCTGAAATAGAGGTCTGTATAACAAATATGTACAGTGAAATTTCCATATTACCACTTCAGAAGATGCTCTGAGGAAAGTGTGTCATTCATTTGGAGGAAAATTATGTCTTTTCTCAAAGAAGTTCAGACTCAAGATTGGGCTCATCTAGAGAAGCTCCTCTTGAAGAGACTCATTGACATAGCAGCTGCTTTTTTGTGTACATGTTGATATCTGTATTCCATCCCCCCCAACAGTAAGCTCTGTGAAGCCACCATATTGCTCTTGCTCACTTCTGTGACTCCACTGCCTATCTGAGAATGTGTTCATTTTCCTTTGTCAAAGCGTTTCTAGTTAAAGAGATGAAACATTCATGTATGTAAGGCAGGGTAGACAGCTAGGATCTCTGCTTTGTTTCCTGGGACTCACTGGTTCATGAACAGAAGGCTCCAGTTTGCCTCTTTGGAGTCATCCCAACCAATGCAGTTAATATGTACTGGACACCTATTGAACAGTGTAAGCCTTGGAGAAATGAAGGAGAAAGACATGGGCCATGGCTTCTCACTAGAAGGTGTAGATAGACTTAAGAATATAGAGATGGACAACTTTTCCATCCATCCCTTAGTCATACAAGTAGTGGTTCTATTGATGTACCATGCCTAGTACTCATAAATCTTGCCCTTAAGGGGTCCACTAGAGGAGGCAGACCTGTATTGAAATTTCAGCACATTCCAGTATGAGATGTGCAACAATACAGCTAAATACAAAGTGCAAAAGTAGCATAAAAACTAGCAGTAGTCTGAGTAATTAGGTGTTAACAGGTAGGCGTTTCTTGGTTATTCAGTCTTCAAAGAATCACAGTGCAGTAAACTATACTTATCAAATGGTAATGAGTTTGGTTGAGTCTGTCAGTAAACCTTTAACTAGTTAGGTAGCTGAGTAATGAAAGACATAAAGATGTTGTTTCTTTGAAGTACTGTAATTGATGCTGATTCCCACTTCTGGGCCAGCAGCCCAGCCCTTGGGGTGGGAGGTTGGAACCCACGTCCTTGACACTGTCTGAGTCACTCCAGCTGCTTTGGAGCTCAGCTTTAGGTTTCCACCTCCACTTGAGAGCATGATTTTTTGGTAACATTTTAGCTGTTCAATTAACTTGTTAATTCAGTTCACTTGTTTTTATACAGTGCTACTTTCCCCTTTCTTTAAAGTCCAGAATGGTGAAAAGCTGGGATGTTTGTCCTGGTTGTTGTACTGAATTTTGGGTGAATGGAAGTCTCCTGCTATTTGATTCACTGATTTTGTGTATCTTCTAGCAGTGAAAGCCCTTGCCCTGGCATGATGTCATTGAGAAGAAACACCCAGGGCTTCTGTTTAATCAGACTCAGCTGCTCACATTAATGGGCACAAGATTTCCTAACAGGGTCAGAAGCAGCTTGTTACTGGATAAGGAATTATTTGATTCTGGTTGTTTTCATAAGCTCCAGTGGTAAATCGTTCCTGAGACATACTTGTAGGCTACAATGACACATTGCTCTTCTGAGTCTCATCAGGGAGGTATTGATTGTGTGATACTGAGAATAAAAGAGTCTGTGCATAGTGACCATATATCTGGCCAGAAAGATGGGATGGGATAGGATGGGAAAAAGGGAGAGCACTTTGCTTTTTCCCTTTTCCATAGTGTCTGTACCAGTGTTTCTCAACTAGAGGTGATCTTGTCCCCCATGGGATATTTGCAATGGAGGGAGACATTTGTGGTTGTCACAACTAAGTGGTGCTACTAGCTCTAGTGAGTAGAGGTCAGCGGTGCTACTAAATATCTTATAATGCAAGCATAACCCCTCTACCCCTACAACAAGAAATTATCTAGCCCCAATCTTGGTACTATTCAGTTAGTAGTATCAAGATTGAGAAATTTGGCCTAAGACTGACATGACATCTCTAGTGGTAGGTGCTTAGCTAGGGCAGTTTACATGGTATCAGATTGTCTGTATGGGAATCTGGGATATGCTCTCTGCCCTCTCAGGAGTCTGGTGTCTGCCTGCAGTGTTTGCAATGGAAAAATACTTTTCTCTGTTAGTCAGAGGCACTTGGAAAAAGTCCAAGAGAACCTGTTCTAGTCTGGGATAGTTGGCAAGGGTACTTTTGTCTCAGGGTGCTGGGGCTGCATTCTAGAAACCTTAAGCTGCTTAATGTCCCTGATCATTGTTCTTAGGAACTTCATGGGACTCCTGGGACTATCCAGGCTCAGTGACCTATAGCTCTCTTAATTGAGATTCATGATTTCCTGGCCAGTAATACTTCTAGTGAGAGTTGGATGGTAGATCTGATGCTTTCCTATTTTGACCTTGAAATTAAGTCACATTAACTCTCTAAGCCTCAGTTTCTTCATTTCTTAAGTAGGATATTAAAACCTACCTATATTCTGCATAGGACTGCTGTGAGGTTGAAATGAATGAATCTGTGAATAATCCCAACTAATTGTAAAATGTATACATAAATGATGTTTGTCTGAGATTGGAATATGTAAATAAATTCAGGAGCCAGTAGCTGCTGAAGGACTGCTATTTTGGCAAGGTCTGTGCTGAATTTGAGACATAGTCTTTTTTGTCCTGAGGGCTCATGAGCTGGCTAGGGATGTGACACTCAATATCCACCTTGACAAGCCAAGTTTCCTCAAGTCTTTGACCCACATGAGGTAGGCAAGTGGCATTTTCAGATTGTCAGCAGTTTAAAAGATCTCTATGGCCTTATAAATAATTTTACCTGTTAAAATCAATCCTTCATAACACTCATCTCAATTTGTCAATGTATTCATCTGTTTGTAGTCTTATTTGTTTAACATCTAGATTATAATGAGGATGGTGTCAGTTTTTTCATGGGTGCATCCCTAGCAAATGGCACAGGTATGGCACATAGTAGATAATCAGTAGCAAATTACTGAATGAATGAATACATGGAAAGGTAGAGAGAAACATGGGCTGTGAAGTCAGATAGACCAAGGTTTAATCTCAGCTCTGTCAGCTGACTGAGAAGTGTGGCTGTGGGCAGCTCCTCCTGTGTTCATATCCATTGTCACTGCTGTAGTTGTCAAAATCAGTTTTGGTCTCATAGAACCTTTTCTTTGTGTTTTTTTCTTTTCTTTTCTTTTTTCTTTCTTTTTTTTTTTTAAGGATTCTATGACTAATTGCCCTTCCCACTAGACTGTAAGGTCCTTGAGGCAGGAGCCATATTTGTTTTTGCTCACCATTGTATTTTATTTCCTAGCAAAGTACTTAACACATACAAGGTAAGTGCTTAATACATGTTGGATAAATGAGTAAACCTTACTTCGCTGAATGTATTTCCTTATTAGGAAAATGGGGAAGTAACTGCTGACTGGGTATAAGAATTAAATGAGGTGATGTAGTAAAACTTCCAGCACAGGACTGGGCTCATATGTCTGTTCCGTACACATCAGCTTTCTCTGCCCTTTTGGAAACTTTGGAGCTCTCTTGAGGTTGAGTGCTGTTTCTTCCTTTTCTGACTGGTTATGTGTGCCTCTGGATAGGTAACAAGTTGATTCAGGACTATCCTGAAGAATACCGAAAGATCAGTGCTTACAGTTGCTAATACTGGCTGCTGGTGATTTATTAGAATTTCAAGCGGAGTAATTTTCACAAGATTCAAATGTTAATGTGGGGTTGGTCAGAATGTCTAGAATCCGGTTGCTTTCCGGATGCTGGAAGCTTTCCCTAAACCATGCTGTATCCCAAAGTAGCCTTGTGGTCTCATAAGGGATATAGATTGAAAAACTGAAATCAAATACAGAGAGCTCTTTGACATTCTTTACTTTTCATCAGTGTCACCTAAGAAAGTCCTAGAGTCATGAAAGTTTTAGAGAATCAGAGATGAAAAAAATATCTTAATCACCTTGCAAATGAAAAAATAAACAAAACTGAAATCAAGAAAAAAAAGTGATTTTTATGGCTGCATTTAAACTAGAAATCCAGTTCTGCTTTGCAATAAAACTTTTCCTCTCTTTGTCACTGTCCTCCTGATTCTTGGTAATATCCTATTTCTTTAAAACAAGATTTTATTTTTCATTATAATTTTACATATTGAATAGGTATATTGTTACACTTTCATACATGCACACATCTTATCCCCTGTTGATCCTCCCTATCCTCTTCTCCCTCCAACCCCTCTCCTCCTTTTGATTGAAATAATTTTTATTATTTCTCTAAAGAGGGAAATTACATGGTATGTGTGGAAGGGATCATCTCTGAGCCAGTCTTCTTTCTTCAAGAGTCACAGATCAAGAAATGTTTTATTGTATTTGATGTCTGAGCATTAGCGAAATCCAAACTCAGCCATTGATTCACACTAAACTGGGTTTATAAATATACCTAATGCTGATTTTTCTGTTTTGAGGCAAAGATCCTTTCCAGAATAGGGTGACAGTGTACATTACTCCATCTTCTTTGGGACCATATATCATGAAACCTCAACTGAACCCAAGGAGATTCTGACCTCATGGGCACTATTTAAAGCAGGTTCTTTGGAACTAATAATGCTTCTTCTTTAGGACTTTTAGACCCTGATGATTGAAAGTCAAACTGAACCCAAAGAACTACTCTGAAATGAATAGTTTTGCTCGTTACTAGAGTCATTCGTTTTTATCTTAGGATCCTTAGGTCAGTAATGATTGGGAACTTAGATCATCTGGCCTGACTATGTCCAGTTTGGAGATAGGGAAGCTGAGGACTAAGGAGGAGGAGGCACAGGTAATGATGAGTGAAAGCTTTTCTTGTGGTTCTTCATCCAGTGCTCTTTTCTCCAGAGATGATGAGGAAGTGTGCATGACTTAAAACAAGTTAAATCCAGGGACCTGACCAGGAATGACAATTCCTTCTAAATGAGAAGTTCTGTTTCAGAAGAACCCTGCCTCTTACCTAGAGGGTTAGCCATAGATTCCCTTAGTGAATATGTGTGTGAAGTAGAAACTGTGAGATAGTGCCCAAGAGGTGAGGGTCAGGAGGCCATTCTCAGAGTTCATAGAAGCAGCTGCATTTCCAGTTATAATACAACAGCAATCATAACATCATGGATCCCCTTTATTACTATAAAGTGCTTTCATGTTATATGAAGGTGGCAAGAGGAGTGTTAAGTTTACCTCACAAAGTCCCTAATTGGTAAGCTGCATTTTCCTGGTCCGTAAGTATGAGCAGAGCTAAACTTGAACCCAGTCTTTTGTCCTCAAAACTCCCACTCTAAAGCCAAGTCATATATTTCTCAGAATGCTCTAATTCATTAACTAAAATTCTTTTATTCTTCAAAGAAGTATTTTTCCCCAGCATTTGCCAGTGATGCTGCATTCTCCCAAGCATGACATGGAAAGAAATTCTTAATTATCTTTGATCCATCAGCAGGTATTTGTAGAACATTTAACATGTATACACATAGCACTATGCTGTGGGATATAGGGGGAATGTAAGATCCAGAGGTACCTTCAGGAACCTTGTGGTTTGGCAAACAAAATTAAACATTTAGTAAAAGAATAAAATAAGGGGCTGGAGTGGTGGCTTGCCGTTTACAGTGCTTGCTCAGCATGCGCAAGTACACGGACTCAAACCCTAGTGCCACGTACCCAACGAAGTCTCAGAGCAACAAAAGGCACTTGAAAAACTAAATAAAAATTGTTTCTCTTTCTCTTTCTCTCCCTCTCTCTCTCTCTCACTGTCCCTCTCTCTTTAAAAAAAAAAAAAAAGAATAAAATAAAAATGTGGCATGGGTCCTGAGGAATGGCTCAGAGACCCAGGGCTTTAAGTTTTCAGGAGAAGGAAAGGTCACTGTGTCAGGTAAGGGTGCGAAACTGTGGTTGGGTTTTGGGCAAGTTGTGTTCTAGTAGATGGGAAGCTTGAGAGTGCTGTCGCTTTCTCTTTGTCCTCTGGCAAGACTCTAAACTCTCTGGCTCTCTTTTTCTCATCTGACCAATAGGATATTGTTGACATAATAAATTTTTTGGGCCATTCCAGTTCTGAAAATCTCTTCCTATAAAAAATAAAACTGGTCTGAGAAAATAATCATGGATATGTTCAAAGGTTAAGTATAATGCAGTCATTCATTGAAGCCTAATTTATAATGACAAAAAACAAAGGCAAAGAAATAAACAAAACTGAAGGGAGATTGGTTAAAAAATTATGGTACAGTCATATGTTGGAATATTATATAGCCATTAAATGAAAAGTTTTAGATGAATATTTAGTGACAGAGGAATATGCACCTAGTATAATGAAAAGACCAGATAAGTTACTACACTGTAACTCCTAATTTATTCTTTTTTAAAGAAAGAATGTTTGCATAGAAGAGTGGAAGGAAATGTGCCTGAGTATTATCTTTGATTGGTGGGATTATGAGTGAATTTTTCTTTTTTTATTTGAACATGTAATTATAATCTGATTATGTCCCCTACAAGTGTTAATTTAAAGTTAATATTAAAATGACTTTCCCCTGTGTCCAGGGATTCTGGATCCTTCTCCAACTGTTCTTGTGTGGATGTCCTTGACAAGTTTCTTCCTTGGGCCTCAGTTGAGAGGTGGCATGGAAAGAGGCAAGAGAGTGTAGCAGGAGACAGGAAAGCGGGCATCTATTTTTGTCTCAGTCATGAGTCAGCTTGCAAGTCCCTTCTGAACATTCTTGAGTCTTGGTTTCCTCATTTGAAGAAGGTAGTTGGGGATGGCAAAAGTTTCTTTGAGCTCCCAAATATATTTGTTCCTCAAGTTCTTCACTTTTATGGAACCAGCTGAGAGACCTCTTTGGGATTTTGAGCCTGACCTCCTTGCTTTCTCTTCGACTTCTCTGAAGCCGGACTCCACTGGCTGCAGGGTGTTTTCTGCTGTTGAGAGTTCAGGGTTGGATTGACTGGGAGCTTATGGTGTTGTGAGCTGGGAGGGTGTAGAGACCATATTAAACCACTAGGGGGAAGCATTGTTTGATTATGTTCCTCTTCCCACCTTGTTATTTGCTCTGTTTGCAGGTGAAAAGTAGCCTTGATTTATCTGCACGTTTCAGATTCTAGCTTCCAGAATGAAAAAGACTTTGAACATCATCCTGTGAGGTGATGTGATGTAGATGTGAGATGATAGAGGCCAGGACAGGCAAATGATCTACTGAAAGACCTGCATTATTTTTTTCTGGGTCTGCATTATAGGGTGTAAAAGATGGCTGCAGACAGAGCCAATGGTGTGATCAATTTTGTTCACAAAGAGTGGACAGGTCCCATGATTAGGCAGAAACCTAAGGAATCTAGCAGTATATACCTTTTCTGAATTCTTTTGGTCAGTCCTGAGAGGTAGCAGAAGAAAAGATATAACCCTGACCTGTCGAGTGCATGTCTTGTGGGGGGGAGCACATGCAAACATGTGATGCCACTCCAGTGTGTCTCCACTGGCTGCCTGGTGGTGGTGGCTTGGAGGCTGTTTATGGAAGACCCTGCAGGTGATCTTGTGAATTATAACCTTCAAGGTTAATGAGATACCCTGGGCACCCATAGTTTGTTATTTCCAGTGAATTTTCTATAAGCAGTGCTTGGCCTATTTATGTATCATGCTTTAACCATTTCTTGAGGTTTGCAAGGAATCCTGACAGTTTATTTCCCACCTTCCACAGGTTTCAATTCCTGGGCTGTGGACCAACTTTATTTTTGGTTTACATGTGCCCACCAGTCCTTAGCAATTGTGCTTAGTAGAGGGCAATTGTGCACTGTTTGGGAGCCAGGCAACTGCATGACCTTGGGCAAGTTAATTTCTCTTTTTGGGAAGGGAGTCATCTCTGCCAGAGAGACAGAGATCTGGTGTTATTTTTGGCTTTTTATTTGGCAACGAATACCCATTGATCTGTGGTCTGGAGAACTAACTGCAAGGTATGTTTACCTAAAACAGAAACAAGACTCACCCTTTGAAGTGGATGCATTGGATAAGGGGCTTGCCCTAAGTCAAGTGCAGCAGGGTCTGGAGGGCCACCAGATGGCAGCAGTGGACAGGCAGACAGCCTTGTGGGAGGAGACCAGTAGGGCCAGCATTCAGAAGCAATCTTAGCAAGGTCAGAACTGAAAAAACCTCAATACCTGATAGCATTCACTTGTGAGAAGAACTGAGACTGGTCTCGCCCCTAGTTTACTGCCCCACAGAGATGCTGGGAGACTAGGGCCTGGACCTTTGGCTGGTAAGCCAGATAAGAGATTGGAAGGGCCTTGATCCTGATTTCTTTGAGTGACTGATCCTAATGATCACTACCGTCTTACTAACAGCAAGGGAAGTGCCTATTATTATTATTATTGCTCCCCTCTTCTTTGACTAGTCCCTCACACTTCCCTGCCAACATTCTGTTCTAGGTCAAGGCCGCGCATCAGAATGGACGGAATTAGGGGTCATCCTTCAGCCTTTACATCCAGCTGGTCAGTAGGCCCAAGGCCTTGCTAGAGGCATGCTGCAGGAAGATATGAGTTAACATAATTGGTTGAACAAACACAAAAATATTTTTTATTTCTCTAAGGGAGTCAGATTGGGGCACCTTGCTACACATTTAAGTGCTCTGCCTGGTGCTGCCACTTACAGACTCCTTATTTTTTCTTTTTCTTTTTTTTTTCTTTTTTTTTTTTTTTTAAGAAAGAGGGACAGTGAGAGAGAAAGAGAGAGTTAATTTTATTTAGTTTTTCATGTGGCTTTTGTTGATCTAATACTTTGTTATGTTCGTGGTGCTGGGGTTCGAATCTGCATACTTGCGCATGCCAGGCAAGTTCTGTAATTGGCCACTGCTCCAGCCCCTCCTCATTACCTTCTAAGGTAAGGTTCACTTCTCTTGCTTCCAGTTAAGTACTGAGACTCAAAGAGGCTGAGTGGCTTGTCTAAAGTAACCCAGCTAGTTAAGGAAAGCAAATACTTGAACCCTGCTGCTTAATGTCAAGGCTCATACTCTTTTAATTTCATCAAAGTGAGCTCACTGGAAATATAGCAAGTAACTTTATTAGTTTGATGGCTATAACAAAGACCCATGGACTGGGTGGCTTATAAACAATAAAAATTTGTTTTTCACAGTCTAGAGAATCTTATTCAGAGCACTGGCAGATTTGGTTTCTGGTGAGGGCCTGCTTCCTTGTTCATAGATGACTATCTTCTCCCACATGGTGGAAGCAGGGAGGGAACTTCTCTTCATGAAGGCCTGACTCTTATGATCCAGTGATCTTCCAAAGACCCTACTTCTTTATACCAACACAATGGCAGTTTAGAGTTTCAACTGAACTTTAACCCTAATTTTGGGAGGATACAAACATTCAGTCTCTGTTAACAGAGTGCTAGGTTTTAGGGCAAAGAAGAACAAATATTTTCTCTTTTTCCTGGTGAAAGCTTATGGGGAGTTGTGGGCTGCTGGTACAAGAACCTTTGAAGCAGTACCTGAGGGGCAGATATTTATGGAGCAAGTTAGGGAGTAGTGCCTTCACAGAAAGGTGGGCATTTTCTTTTGCCCTGTGTTCTAGCCATTCCCTTTGGCAGGAATGCTTGTTTCTCTGATTCTCACATAGCTTCTGCTTCCCTTCTGTTGGCTCCTTCCCAAAGGTCACCTTTCACACTCTACTCCCTGTCCTGCTTTGTTTTTCACTATAAAAGAGTTTTCACTCATAGTGTCATTATTTTTTACTTATTTTCCTCTCTTTCATTACTGGAGTCCTGTGCAGTTTGGGACTTTGTCTGTTTAATCCAGCCCCGTATCTCCTTGTAGAGAGTAGGTGCTCAGTGAGTGCTGGTGGCATGGAATAGTTGGAGCTTTTGGGTGTGGAAGCTATGCCATCTCCAGCAGTTATGCTTAGGAGACCCTGCTTATGGCCCTGCCCTCTTCCCACCTTGTTGGAGAAGGCCAGGACAGAGAACCTTGAGGACAAGGATGTCTGGTGACCCACGGTTTTAAGAGTATTGCCCTTGCCTGTCTCCAAGGTCTTGCCTTGGGTCATTGGCTTCCCTATCTGCTGGGGCCACCAACTATGCTTTGAGCTCACCAGATGGTTCTGGGAAGGGCTCAGAGGTCCCTGGTAGAGGGCTCAGTTTCCATTCAAGGAATCCTCCTCTCTTTCCTGGTGGGAATTGATTTGTTCCAGGAGCTCTCTAAAAGTGAGCATTAAGTGACCAGCCTGTAATTTTGTCATCACTTTTAGGTTCTTGACAGATGAGATTGTGCTTGACCTTTCTCAGGGGACTTTGCCTGTCCTACGGGAGCTCTCAGTAATCATAGTGACAGTCAGTTCCTTTAAGTGTTCTCAGTGTGCTCCAAGAGGAAAGTATCTCATTTTGAGGAATCTGGAAGAAATCAACTCTTTCTCAATCTTAAGAGTGACTTTTGCCTTATGAGGAAGCTTGATGTGGCCAAAAGAGCCACGAAGAGGTGTGGGGACATAACTCAGTTGTAGAGTACTTGCACTAGGCCCTGGGTTCCATCCCTGCACTGCAAACAAGCCTTGAAAAACAAGGTTCAAGTTCTAACTTGGCCACTTGTTGGCTATATGATCTTAGGCACCTCTCAGGGCCTGAATCTCCTCATCTGTAAAACAAGACTCATAATTCCAAATTTTTCTACCTTGATTATATCATTCACTCATTTTAAAATTCTTCCTTCTCTCATTTGTTTAGTAACTATTTATTGCATAGGCAGAGGTGAAAGGAGGGCATTCCAGGGAGAAGGAATACTGTGAGCCAAGCTATAGAAGTGGAAAGTGCACCCTGTTTTAGGTTGCTTGACCTTGGCCAGACATGATGTGAAGAGCCTGGAAGCAACTAAGTATAATGGGAGTGGGTCCTGTGAGCAGTGGAAGGATCTGCTGACTGTTTATGTGAGGGACAGGCTGTGATAATCATGAAAAATAGAAGGGAAACCATGATGCAGGGTGGCTCTTGCAGGCTCCTCTGCTGAGGGCTCATGCTTGCTTTCTGCTCCAGGTCTCATCTCTGTGGCTGAGACTGAGGTGCTTTGAGAACCTTCCTCCAGTGACTGAGTGACTATTTTAAATCCATGAGATGGGTGGGGACTGGGGTCATCTGGTTCATTGGTCTATCTTGTAGTCACTTGGGGAGCTCTCATGTTACATTTCATCTTGAAGCATTTTTTTTTCATCTTATCATTTTATTGAAGCATTTCTTGAGGGCTTAAAAATGAGCACCCTTGGGACTTCTCTCTACACCTCCTTGTGGAGATGGAGGTTTGTGAGGAAGGGTTTATTCAATTTATCAAGGAGACACTGTGTGGCAGACATTTTGTCAGGACGTTACAAACACCTTCTATTTAATTCTTATAGAACTTTTGTCACATAAGATTCACTCCCATATATATGGGGGAACGGAAGGGCATATGAGGGTAGAGATGGGTGCTTAATTCATCTAGTTACGTAGCCTCACTGTGCTCAAGGTGAAATGAGGGTCATTGTCACCTTGTCAACTGCGAGGATGTAGAGAGGATCAAATAAGGTCATGGATGTGAAAGCATTTTCTAAACTGGAATGCAGTGTGCACACAGGCAGGGTGTTAATAGTACCGCTCCCAGACAAGAAAGTTTTTTCTTTTTTTGAAGTACTAGGAACTGAACTCAGGGCCTTGTGCATGCTAGCCAAGCACTCTATCACTGAGCTACACCCCAAGTCCTTTTTGGATTTTACTTTGAGGCAGGGTCTTAGTTGCTCAGGCTGGCCTTGAACTTGAGTAGCTGGGATTATAGGTGTATGCTGGCCAAATTCTTACTTTCAGTTTTGGTTGGGCTTTTTTTGTATGGGTTGCTAGAAGGTTCTAATCTTCAGTTTCTCCTTTATGTTCTTTTCCCTCCAGCTAGTCCTAGATTCAGTGTCTCTACTCATTACTTTTCTGTTAAGCCCACAGATATGAAAGTACTGTTCATTTTTAGAAAATTAACCCTATAGTTCAAAATTAATAACAAGGTAAGCTTACTTTTACCATTTTGGTAAAATAATAATAAGTCATGGAATTTTAATGCTTTAAGGAATCTTCTCATCCTGATTTGAAATTTGAGAATACAGAAGCCCAGGGAGAGGAGATGATTTGTTCCCATAGTCCCATAGCTAATGGATAACAGAGCTAGGATTAGAACCCAGTGGGCCCCTTGTCCTGGGCCTCTCCACTGCCTCACATTGCTCCTTTAAACAGAGATTTAAAAAGTGCTTTGCCTCCTTTATGGAGGAAGAATCCAGTTTAATAAATTTCATTATACCAGCCCCTTTATGTAACAGGGCTGTTTCCGGGTCCTGGCAGATGGTCCATAGTAACAGTGCTTTGCTGATTTGGTTGGAGCTGAGCCTATGAGATGAAAACTCCTGAGTAGCAGATGCCTCTCCCAGTTCCTGGCTATGGAAAAGTCAGCTTCTGCAAGGAAGGCCCATAGCTTTGCTTCTCACTGTCTCTGGTGGGACTAGATGTGAACTCCATGGGGATAACCTTAAATCATGTTGGGTCTTTACACAAGTCATATTGCTGGCTTGGAAATTCTTGGCAGGTGGGTTGCTAATAAAGAGGGTTTAGTCTGAGGCCTAAAGGACAAATGGGAACAGGGAAGAAAGGAAATTAGCAGATGTAGAAGGGAAAGACAGGCTGTTCCACTGTGGTACTGCCTTGTGGATCCATCTTTTTCCATACCATGAGGCCACAGACCTCCAAATGAGCCATTTGAATGTACCTGTAGTGCTTGTCACACTACCCTCCAGTGTTCACCAGGGACTTTGATTTGAAATCACTGGTACTTTAGGTCTCTTGATTCCTTCCGTTTCCTGGCGAGTTCTTAGACATAATGGATTCTCCTCAGTGGCCTCCTTTGTTGATATTTCTTATGCTGCTGCTGTGTCAAGTCCCCAAACCAGTGGAGTGGGTATCACCTCCACTGAGTCTTCCTGTCTATGCCCATCTATTCAGTTCTCACTATTTCAGGGTCCTTAGATATGAGGGCAGAGTGTTCCTCTGTCGGTGGGTTCAGCTCTATTAGAACTCAGATAGGACTCTTACACCCTTCCATCCATCCTTCCATCCTTCCTTCCTTCCGTCCAAGAAAGAGGGACTGTGAGAGAGAGAAGCAGTTTTTGATTTAATTTTTTATGTCACTTTGACTCCGACACTTTGCTGAGTATGTGGTTCTGGGGTTTGAACTCGCATACTTGTGCATGCCAGGCAAGTGCCGCAACCGCCAAGTCACTGTTCCAACCCCATTTACCTTTCCGAAGAACCTGGGATAATTTCCCCAGGGTGGGGTTAGAATGAATTTGAGAGGTCATGCCCCAAGAGGTTTGTACTGGTTGACCACAAGTAACATCCCAGGGTAGGCGTCTTCCCCTTTTTGTTCTTGCCTCTAGGTGAAATATTTGCTTATCTAAAGTCTGAGCAGCCTTTGTCTCTCCTGTTTGAAGATTTTAATCAGGACCTCTCACTTACTGAATGCCAGTTTCTTATTGGAAACTGAGGATGCAAATAGTGTATCTAGGGGGATCTCTTGGGGTTTCAGAGGTGAGATGCTGGCTTCCTGTTTATATACATGGTGAGTGGGCCAGCAGGCTTTGCAGGATTCACTGGCTCCAGTGTGTGTATTCTGACCCTGGTTTGTGCTTATGGGACCTTACTCAGCATGGTCTGCAGGGGGAAGCTATATTCTTATGGCCAGGTGCTGGGATTTTTACCAAAGGGCCACAAGCAGCTTCTTTCTGCAGGCCCAGATATGCTTGGGAACTGCAGCTCTCCCTGGGTCGTGAGGTCTCACAAGTTACATTCCTAGTTGTAGCCTTCAGCTCAGGCACTGTGAGTCATCATCAGTGGAAACTGTGGCCTCACCAGCAACTGCATGCGGTGCTTGGGTCCCCCTCCCTCCGCCATCATAATTTCACAGTGATGAAAACGGCTGCTGATCTTTTCTAATGGGCATCATTGAAGTTATTGTCTAGGGCTAGGAATGGCAGTTCCAGGTGGGAAGAAGAGAGCCTGGAGGAAATGGTGGTATGTCTGTCTGTGTACTACTCAGACCTGGGCCTTCCCAGAAGTCATTCCCAGGACACAGGCAGTGAGAGCCAGTTTGGACCTCTACTGTCTGCTCTTCCCTGCCGAGGAGCCCAGGAAACCCCTTGGTAGTTGGGCAAGAGAGGTAGCAGTGGAAACTCAGAGAGGTTTGACTGATACTTTTCTACCGAGATGTGGATAGGAAGTCAGGGTAGCCTGGGTTCTTGTCTTAGCTTTGGTTCTAACACACTGTCTGACCTTGGGTAAACTGTTTGTTTTCCTTTCTGAGCTGATTTGGTAAGAAGTGCTCTGAGGTCCCTTGCTCTCATGGGTTTATGAAGCTGAATTGAATGTAAGGAACTTTGAACCTTGTTTCCATAGTCCTCTTCTTTTTCCAGATGGACAGCACTCTGTTTACTGTACAAGTAAAATCATACAGACTAGGTTCCTACCCTCCAAGGCCTTGTAGCTTGTCTTCTTGCTTTCTTCTTCTTGGTAGGCAAATGGACAGAGTTCACTGGGAATCAGAAAACTGGGATCCTAGTTTTGGTTCTGCCAAAATATATTGTGTCCTTGGGCAGATCATTCCCTTCCTTCAGCCTCATTTTCATTTGGGATTAGACTTACTTCTTGCCTTCAATTGCCCTCCCCCTTCCTCACCTCTCTCTTTGAGCCTCCTACTAGTTTTTCTGCAGGGTGTGATTCTTAGCTGCAGAAGCCCTGGGGGTATAGTTTCCTTCCTTGCTGGGAGGGAGAGAAGCAAGATTTTTTTTTTTTTTAATTACGCAGCTAAGATTAGGCAGCAATCTACACTTAAAAGTGTTATTAATAAGAATCTAAAAGTGTGCAAAGAAGCTTTGGAGTTCGAATGTGAAATGACTCGGGAAACATCTGCAGAGTCACTGACCTCAATCAAGGGCTTTTCTCAGGGTGCCAAGTGGCTTCTAGGTTGACTAGCAGACTGATGTGCTGCTGCCACTGAGCCCTGCAGGAACAGGAAGCCCAAATACTCAGCTAGAGCAGCCACTTCAGAGCAGGGTTTCTCTTCAGACTCTTTGTGAACTGGCTTTAGAAAGTGATAGTCATGTTATTAACACCTGCATTGAGAGTTTATAAAGTGTTTATTATGACCTTTTCATCATAGTCCTGAGTCATGTAAGAGCGGGTTTCATTGCTTCAGTGAGTTGGCTGAGACTTTTAAGTTTAAGGTTCTTCCTTTAAGAAAGGTGGTGTTTGGACATTACACACTGCATAATATATTGAAGCATCACATGGTACTCCATAAATATGTACAATTTTTATGTGTCATTTAAAAGAGGGTGGAGGGAGAAAGTGTGCTATAGAAGAGACCCAGTCAGGAAGAGTCAGGAGCTGGGGACTGATCCTGAGCCACCACCTTTCTTCCCAGCTCTGGCTGTCCCTTTTCTCTACTTTATGTTTCTCTATAGTTGTTAAAGCCATTTGCCTTGGCTTATGTTTTATGTTTATTTGCTATTTGTCTGTCTTTACCCCAGTTATAATGTAAGATCCACCAGAAATATAGTTTTGTTTGATTCTGTGGCTTCTCACACCTAGGGCAGCTCTTGGCATAGAGTAAATGCACAATAGCTACTTGTTGAGTATTGTGAGTGTCTGACTCCATTTCTGAGTTAGCTATATGATTTGGAAGGTTGTTTATTTTCATCAGTTTTGTTTTCTCTTTGGGGAGTTGGATTGGATGGTCTCTGATGTCTTTGGTAGCATATACAAGTTTATGATAAGAGTGATGCCTATTTTTTTCCTTTTAACAAACGGTGAACATCTGCTTTTGGTCAGGCCGTGTGCTGGGTGCTGTGGAGAATACAGAGAGAATAAGAATCAATCACTATTCTCCACCTGTTAGTTGGCAATTTATGACATGCAGTCAATCTTATATTTGGAGACATAGAATAAAATAGTTGTTTAAACTGGGGTATAAGTACCATGCAAGTGACTTTTAAAGGAATAGAGATGGTCGGAGCTGGGGATGTAGCTGGTAGAGGATTTGCCTAGCATATTCAAGGGCCTGGGTTTAATCCCCAGCACCACACAAAAGAAAGAAGAGATAGCTTATTCTGATAAGGAATTGAAGGGGCACTTTAGGAAGCAGCGACAGTTGAGCTGGGCCCTACATGGTGAGAAGGAGTTTTGTTGGTGGGGCAGGGCCAGCACTTTGGGCTGGCAGCACAGCATGATCCTGAGGCCCAGGAAGAAGGAAGTGGAATATTCTCTTGGCAAAGGGGCAGTTGTCCAGCATTGATAGAACATGGGTGCTTTGAGGAATGGACTTGTAAAGACAGAGGAGCCACTAAATAAACTAGGACTTTGGGATCTTGAGATGTCTTTGCTTTATTTGGGAGATGCTATCTTGATTCCTCCTTGCTTTTGTCTGGGAAGCCCCAATCCTGCATGTTGCAGATAGCCCTGCAGCCAATCTGAGGCTCCTCGGTGTGCAGTCTGTCTTGACTTCTATCACTGGTATCCTCTGATTTGGTAGCTAATGAAGTCACTGGTGACAGTGGAACAGCTGTGTGGAATAATTGTATGTTTTGGAAACCTTATTTTTGCCATAAAGGTCAAGGATGAAGCTCACAGTCACTCATCAGCTGGGATCTCTTTGTTTCTGTAGCAGACCTGTCCCTGTGACTCTGAACAAGCTCTGGAAGACCTGGGGAATGTTCACTTTTAGTGACTTGTTAAGTGAAGAGTGGAGCTGAGGTCAGATGGGCCTTTGCGCCCTCTGCAGGACATTGAGGGCTGACTCTGGACCAGGCTACCGGGTCCCATCCTCGCTTTGTCCCTGATACTTGCTGCCCCTGAGCCCAAGATTTAACCTCTTTCTGTGCAGTCATTTACTCATCTGTAATTTTAAGGATTATAATATCTACTCATAGGGTGTTTCTTGAATTAAATGGGAAAATCCATGTAAAAGAGTCTAATATGAAATAAGTGTGTTCAAAATATTAGCTATTGTTACTGAAATTTTGCAGTGTATTAGGTGTGTGATTTTGGGCAAGTCATTTTCGCCTCAGTGATCTGCTTCTTTATTTGTAAAATGGGATTTACATCAACTTTATTGTAATGGCAGTGCCTAAAATGGAATTCTAATCAGAGTCAGATTTTGAAAAGCCAATTCTCTCCAGTTCCCTGCCTTTGTTTTTTCTCTATGAAAGGTTTCTCTTCTTTTAATTGGGAAGAGGATGTCTGAAAATTTTATTCCTGTACTAACTTCTTAAAAACTCTAAACCTTTTATTATGGAACATTGTTCATGATATGACTTTGAAAACTTGGGAAATTTTTCTAAAAATAGGATATTAACTAAGCCAATTTTTATTTAAATTATTAACTATATACTGATCAAACTGAAGTTTCCAAAGGTGCCAATAAAATTAAATTGTATATTGCTCATTTTGACCCTAAAGATTTTTAATCATCATTATTAAAATTTAGATCTAGAGGATGTCTGAGAATCATCTATTCCAGTCTTCTCATTTTATGGATGGGAAAGCTAGGCCCTTAGAGGAAGAGGGACCGGTTGAAGTTCTTGTGGCTTACAGAAGCCAGGATTAGGATCCAAGTCTCCTGAGTCTTGAGCTAAAGCTTTTTCTTCTGTCCTGCTTGCCTAGCTTTACCTCTCTTCTCCATTATGCCCTTTCATTCTCTTCTTTTTTCCTAGCTTTGATTAATTTATATCATGTACCTCAGAGGCCTCTGATATGTCAGCCACTATGCTCAAATTTTTAAAAAGATCCAAAATTCTATAATGGAGCCTTCAATGTTCTTTCGCATCTTTGATTACCATTAGAGGCATTGATCCTAAGACATTGATAGGTGGGAGTTGGTTGAGAAGATTTGACGAATTGGTGGAAACTAGATGAAATCATGGAAGGTCTTGATTAGGTGGCAAAGTTCATTTTGGAAGAAATGTAATAGTGACATGCACTTTATGCAAAAGTCGCCTTGCAGCATCCCTACTATAAATGCTGTTGTTCTTTTTTTGGCAGATGAGACTTAGAGATACTGAATAATTTCTTCAGGATTACAGAGCTAGTGAATGGTAAAGTTCAGTAAGGGTGAGGAGAGGTAGGAAGATTGATAGGTAGGGATATGGTTAGATTCATTTGTTCATTCAGGCAATAATATTAAATACCCACTTTATGCTGGGTATTATTCTAGGCTATAGGGATGAATGAAAACAAATGGTCTCTGCTCTCATAGACCTGGCTTTCTGGAGAGACAGACATTAATTGAAAAGTTTTCTTAATATATATTTATGAAGTGTTTCTAAAAGTGGAGCATGGTTTTGGGGTTATTGCACATGGTCTGTGCTTGAGGAGTCAGCAGAACTGGAGAGGGAGTAGGAGATGCATAGGTGAGCAGGGCAGGGGATATAGACCCAGCTGGGGTTGGAAACCAGGATGGAGACCTGTGGAATCCTGACGTGGTACGTGCTGTGTGGAAAGCAGCCTGGTGTGACGACTGCCAGCACCTGTGCTCTGTTGCCCTTTTCTTCCCTTTCTCCTGCTGCTCACCTGAAAAGATGACACTGGATGACTCTCAGGCAGTTTTGTGTTTGAACAGCCCTTGGTTATTATTATCAGATACCTTTTTTTAAAAGTCTTTGTTTACATGGCAGAACAAAGAAGTTGCAGAAATTTTCTTATCTACTGAGGAATTAGAATACATATGCTGAAAGTGACTAGTGATCGTAAACAGAGGAATTATAACAAACTCCTAGGTAGGGAAAAGTGTCCTTCTCATGTGTGTGTTCCTTTTAGAAGGCCTTGTAGCATCCTGGGATATTAGAGGGGAGGGTCTAAAGAGGTCTTATGGCCTTGTTGATATCTGACCATGGGTTTTCTTTTTATAACATCCATCTCTGTTTGCTAACTGGATTTTGTTATCAATGGTTCTGTTCTCTTTGGGTAGATTCTGTTTAGGAAATAAATATGCTTGTACATCTAATCTACCTTCAGGACCCCTTTCCTGGAACAGGATACAAATAAATATCTGCCTTCACCACTGACCTAGGCTGCCCTGGATGGATGGTAGAGTTGCCCCCTGGAATATTCATTACCTACTCACCTTTCTCTCAGAGTCTTTCTCCTTGCTCTTTCCCCTTTATTTAATATTTGACTATTTGATAATATGTTTGCAAAAGGCCCCAGGAGAGTTACACAATTTGGTAATGAATTAATATTTTATGATTCTTATTAGTGAGATTCTTGACCTAGCATCTCTACACATTGTCTACTTATTTTAATGGTGTCACCACCTTCATACAAATCTTGAAATTCTGAAATCTCTTACTGGTGTTTATTTCCCATTCTCTCACATCTTTTGGGGTGCCAAGCCTCCCAATTTTTTTCCTGTGACTCCAATCATGGGTTGAATCCTGAAGCCTTCTAGGCTCATGTTATCAGTAGTTTCCTTCTTTTCTTCCCTTTTTCATGTAACTGCCTCTATGACTTGGTGTGAATAACTTGTTCCTGTAAATACAATGGGTGTGGTGACAGTACTTTCCTCACAGGATTGTTTGGAGAATCAAAGAGCACACTGTATAGAGAATGATTAGAATAGTGCCTAGTACATAACTGATGCTGCAGATGTGTTAGCTGTGAGTATTATTTGTGGCCTCATTCAGTTCTTTGCCAGAGGTAGCATCCCCAAATATTCTTTTCATCAGGCTACACCACTGCTCAAATCCTGAAGTCTATCCATCATCTAGTTATCAGTAGACCCTACAGAAAGCATGCAAGGCTAACTGACAGAATGTGATAAAAGAATCTTATTATTACTATTTTTTTGGTATGTTTCTATAACATTCTTTTACATTTTTTAGGTTTTTTTTTTTTTTTTTGTACCGAGGATTGAATTCAGGGGCATTCAACCTCTGAGCTATATCCTCAGCGATTTTTATATTTTATTTCAAGACAGACTCAGTAAGTTGCTTAGGACCTTGCTAAGTTACTGAGACTGGCTTTGAATAACAATCTTCTTACCTCAGCCTCCTGAGCCACTGGGATTACAGACACCACTGTGCCTGGTCTGAGATTTTTTTTTTCTTTTTTATAGAGAGGGACAGTGAGAGTGTGAGATGTGTGTGTGTGTGTGTATACATATATATATATATATATATATATATATATATAGATAGATAGAGAGAGAGAGAGAGAGAGAATGAGAGAGAATATATCAATTTTTTATTTCGTTTTTCATCTGGTTTTCATTGCTCTGACACTTAGTTGTCTATGTGGTGCTGGGATTTGAAGCTGGGTCCTTGCACATGCCAGGCAAGCATTTTAACCACTAAGCCACTGCTCCAGCCCCCTGAATATGTTTTTTGAGTATGTTTTATCCTTTATATTTTTGAAGAAGGGGGCATATTCATAATTTGTAAATGTATAAAATACGAGTGTATTCTTTTATAAGTAAATGATAATATGTCTGTTGGTTTGTGGAAAAATATGTTGCTGATAAAGGAGGGCAGGCAACCAATTTTGAAGACCCCCTGTAAGGTGAGATTTACATTCTTGAGCCTGGCATTTCCCTGTGACTGGCCCAAACCTCTAGGCAATGACTCCCCTCCCAGTATCCCTTCTGTGACTCTCATTCACTCTCCTGCTCCCCTCTTGTGCCTTTCAAGTTCTATATTATTGCACATCCACTCACCCTATTCCTCAAAAACCCTCCTTCATTCTCCCATTTCTTTTCTTATCCAGAAGTTTACCTTAAATGCCACTTGTTCCATCGATCCAGGACAATTCTATCTTAAAATGCTTCCTCCAAGCTTTGTAAATGCTCTTTATTAGTACTACTCACTTTTCCCATTGCGTTCTGTGTTGTGTCAAGATCTTTTGCAATGTTACTTATTGGTTGTATATTTTGGTTCTTTGTTAATTCTTACAAGGACGTGTCTTTAAATTATGTTTTACTTGCTGACTTTATTTTGAGCTATTTTGTCATTTCTCTTACTTATCATTTATCCAAGACACGTACCTATACTTTTTAGATGACATCAATGTATCTTCTTTTTTATCATGCTAATATATAATTCTTTACTCTAAGGAAAAGATTCACTTGTTAAATTTGTGATCTGAATCTACTTGGATTTGACAGCATGCTTCAGCTTGAGGCAGACATTTATCTACAGTGCATTAATGATTTTTAAATGTGGGTTCATTATTTTCCTTTACTCCCAGTTATATAAAATCATACTCCATATGTTAAAGCCTTTTTTTTTAGCAGTCATAGTCTTGAGTTCTGAATGGTCTCCTGGGATGGTCATTCTTATGAGGAAAGCTCGGTGACACACAGAGCAGATCTGCTTAATCTAATTCCCCCTCCTCAAACATTGTAAAACTGGCTATTTCATCAACCAAGTTTCATGGTTTGTGATAGCAGCTGTGCCATCATTATAGATGCCATTAGACTTGGAGTCAGATGACACAGGTTTATATCTTGGTTCTACCACGTGCTGGTTGTTTTAACTTGACCAAGTCATTTAGCCTTATCTGCAAAATAAACTTGATACTCTCTATGAGGATTAATTGAGATAGTGTCTATGAATATGCTGTGTACTGGGGAGGTTGTCCATAAATACCTGTTAAAAACAAAGAGAACTAAAAGTCTCCTTTGTCCACTGTGAGCCTTCAGATGCAGAGTGTATCTTGAGAAATTGACAGAAAGGTTCAGAGTGTGCCAAACTTAGGCATGAGACTGGAGGCTGAATGTTGAGTTGGCCTGGTTTCTGGCTTGTCTCCACTAGAATGTTTGTGGCCTCCCCAGAGAGTATGAAGATTAATTAGTTAATTTTTGTAAGGTGCTTTGAAGGTGAAAAGTGTTACATAAGTGGAGTGGTTAACTTGCTATTGGAGATATAATAATGGTGTCACCATATTTTAGCATTCTTGACTGTCTTGATGCAGTAGTCAATGACAGAAAGTTCTAAGGTGTTTTAGGACTCACTGGGTAGTTGTGATAGCTCACTTCTTTTTTGCAGACTTGCAGGTAGCAGCTTTCTACTTCTTGCTTGCTAAGGAATGCTAGGGTCATTTAAGAAACAACAATCTCATCCTCTGGCTTCTTGGGAATCTCCTCCTCAGGCAGTCTGATTATAAATTCTAGTCAATTTAGGGAGAGGGACAGTTTGCCAGTTTTGGATACTTGATGGGTCCTGGGTACCTGAACTTTTTTCAGTCTAATCCTGCATAAGTGAAGGAAGAGTGTTGAATGATTGTATAGTGACATGGATCAGTGAATAACCAATGCAGAGTGGTATCATGGGCTAATTGAAGCAACGTGGCTTAGCTGAGCGGGTCACTTCTCTGAGCCTTTTAAATGGTAACATAGTAGTCTATAAATACAGTAGTAAAGTTGGCTAACAGGAGGGTGAGTTTTACCCTTTTTTGGAGGAGCTGAGGGGCCAAGAAAGTTTTCATAAAATTAATGGTACCATAACGTAGACTCTAAAAGTTGATCCATAGTTTACTAGGCAAGAAAATGGTGTCCAAAGCAAAAGGAATAGCATATGCTGATGCATGAAATAGCACATCTTCCAGCTCTCATAATACACCTGGTACCCTTTGAACTGCACAGGCTTTTCAGATTCCTGTGAATTCCTTGGTTTCTACCTTAGTGTCTGCAAGCAGGTTGAACCTGAGAACTATATCCCTGTAGAGCCCTGTATTTCTATGATATTCTGATATTTCTCTCATGAATCTATGGTTGTTTTTTAGCTGACACTATAAACCATATGTTGAATGTGGGGCCAGATGAAGCTTTGATATCAAACACAGAGCATGTAGTAGATTTGTCTAGAATTTAATATGCATTACTTGGTGTTTTGTCTCTTAAGCAAAGTTTTTCTTTGTTAAAATAAACATGGATGAAGAATTTATACAGCGCACATGGTTATGCATATTTATTGCAGAGAATCTGTTAATAATCTATGCCTCATCGGATTTTGCATTTCTGTTGAAATAACAAATGTGGCATTTGGCACAACTGAATGAGTTTGGTGAATTTTCTCCTATCTGGGAGAAGAAAGGCCATTTCTCCTTTTTCATACTTCATTTTCTTTTATCGTCTTTAGCACTGGCTAGCATCCTGTGTACACTGAATGCTCTCTGGTTCCAAATGATTTTGTCTTTTTAATCCCACCTCCCTTTCTTCTCTTATTCTCTTTCTTTAAGTACTTTGAGTGAGAGTACAGACTCTTATGTTAGGTGGAAGGGAAAACAGGGAAAGCAAAAAGAATGAAACTGACCATTAATTGAGTTAGGAGGAAGGCCTTAGCAGATTGTGATGTGGGGAACTTCATTGGGGTGAAGAGCTCTGGGTTGGGTAAGAGGGATGAAAACTTGAGAATAGTTATCTGGGCAAAACATGAGGAAGGATCCTGGTAGGGGAGAAAGTGGGCGGGCTGTGAGAGTGGTTGAAGTTGATCTCTAGTAATATTCATATCTATATTATATACAGTGCAAAAGCACAGGCTTAAGAATCAACCTCTGATTCCTTCTCTGTGCTTACCACTTGCTTGATCTTGGGCAAGTCATTTAACCTTTCTGAACCTCAGTTCCCACATCTGTAGAAGTGTAAATACTTGTGCTTTCTTTACAGGAAGATTGGAAGGCTCCTGGTGCCTAGTAGTAGGTGTTAAAGTAAATGTTCACACTTTCTCTAATAATTCATTACTTATGCATGAGAGCACAGCCATGGAATGTAGCTTTAATTCAAATAATATTTGTTTTTAGAAACTGGCAAGGTGTTCACCTGGGGCCGAGCAGACTATGGTCAACTAGGGAGGAAGTTGGAGGCTCATGATTGCTGGAAACTAGAAAAGCAAGACTTGTCCTCCCCTTGTTTGAGACCACAGAGCAGCCCACCTTTGTCTCTGCATTGCCTCACAGGAGCAACTGAGGTAAGAAGTGACTTCTCATATACACAGTGTCTCTTTTCCTTATCTTTCAGTGAACTGTTTACAGAGGGCCTATGTGTGCCATGCATTATGATTGATTCTATGTAGGAACCCAACTTCCCCCAAGGAGCACATGTTTTAAGATGATAGAAAAATCAATTCCCCAGTTACCCAGGTGACTGTATCACAAGGCAGACTGTGTAACTCATTCAGAGAGATTCAAAATACAGTATTTTGGGTTCACTGGGAGGAGTGAGAAATGAATTCTGGGTACAGGGGTTGATTTGGACTTAGATAATGACATGACTTGGAGCTGTTGCTTGGACAATGGGTTAGACTTGAGCAAGCACTTACAAGAATGTGAAGAAAATGTTTTGGAGGCCACTGGCAGTTAAATTTGGCTGGAGTATGGGGCAGTTATGAGGTAATAACAGAAAGATGGATTGGAGCCTGATGGGGTGGGGGACTTTAATACTGAGCTAAATATTTTACACTTCTGTTTATATTTCCCAGTGTAGAAAACATTACAGTTCAGTTGCTTATTCAAGCCCCTTTGGTTCTCTGAAGTGGCTTAAATTTCCACATTTAAGGCAGGAGTCTTAATTTCTCCAGGGTGTGTGTTTCTCTTACTAAATTTTACTTTACTGCTATCTTAAAGAAAGGCTAGCTTTTTGATAAGAATGGCCATGCAGGAAATATGCCTCTGAACGCAGGTTAGCTTAATGAAGGAATTTAGTCTTCATTCAGTCTATCAAAAAATTAATAAGCTAGTGAGACTTCTGTAATTAGCATCAGACTAATTACAACCCTTTCTATACCTGGAGGGCTTCCCTTCCCTCGAGGCTTGCCTGGCCTTCTCCTTCTGGGTATGTAGGACGGCTCTCAATTTCTGCTTCACATCCCAGCCCTGGTTCTCCTGGGCCTTCCTCGGTGTTAGGTTGAGTCTGTTTGCCTTTTTTTTCCTCTCTCTCTCTTTCTTTTGATTGAAAGGTACTAAACAATACTGCAAAGACAATTTGCACATGATAATAATAATAAACCTACCCATAATCTTACCACCCTAACATAACTACATTCTTTTTTTGTATATACACATGTATACACTTCTACAAGGTTGTAGTGAATAGTGTTTATGCTGTTTTGTATTTAGTCTTCATTGCTTTATTATAAATAGTTTGCTTTCTCTTGTTCTTTGAAATGATCACTTAAAATGTCTATGTCACATTACATGACTAGAAGGTTCTAGGATTTTCTAAGCTGTTCTTTAGATATTGGACATGTGCATCATTTTCTCTTTTTTATTTTTTTAATAACCATTGTGAACCCTGCAGTGAATTCTTGTAGCATTGTTTCTTTAAGATAAGATCTTGGGGATGAAGACACAGGGCAAGGACCACGAGGATTTTTATGAGTTGCTGTATTTCTCTAGATTCTGTTTGGAAGAAGTTGACTCTATCGGAAGTGAATGAGTGCAGTTGTGTGCTCGCTAAGTTAAGGTGCTTAGAATACATAACATTTTTTTTTTTAAAGAGAGAGAAAGAATCAATTTTATTTTTTTATTTTATGTTCTTCATGTGGCTTTTGTTGCTCCAACACTTCGTTGTGTTTGTGGTGCTGGGGTTCGAACCCGCACCACTCCAGCCCAATACATAACACTTTTGACCCTTTAGCTTTCCATTGTCTTTCCCAGATCATTTGAGACTTTGAGGTTGGGTAGCATGGTAGCAGAGTCACAGGGCTTCATGAATTTTTTCTGAGTCTCTAGTTCTATTGGCCAGACGAGGATGATAATTCTTAAGCTATACCTTTTATAAGAATCGTATTGGTGAGGATAACATGCATAATTCTTGGCATGCAGCAGGTACTCAGTAACCATTAGTTCTGTCCTCTTCTGCTTTGAGGTCTTTTGATGCTCTATAGTGGCCACAGTGTGGAGCATTGTGACAGACATGGCCAGTGCAGATGTGTACCTCAAGAATCTAACATGGGTGTATCTTTTATGTAGCTTCTTAGCAGGGTGGTATGTGGAGTGGGTTTGTGCACCAACTCCCTTGGCAGCTTCATGTTAGTGCTTGCCTTCTCTGTTCCAGTATCTGGGGTACTGGTATGTATACTCTGTTCTCCCTGTAGGTTTAGACTTCTGGCTCTTATCTGTTGGTAAACTGGGATTGGGAATTATATCCAGGTGTTGATGCCTAGGTCTGGCTTATTAGGCATACATTTGTCTGAGGCCTAAAGAGAGCCAGGCCAGTGGGTTGTTATAAGCTGCTGGGATGGGTTCATCTTGGAATAGACAAGAGCCATATTAAACTAGGTCAGTGTCTTGGACAGAGAGGTGTAGGAATACCTAGGGTAGCAGGAACAGCCTTGGCCTAAGATGACAATTCCTGACCTTCAGGGACTTGAGTGTGGAACATAGATGACCTTTAATTTACATTAATTGCCTTTAAGGTCCAAAGGATAAGCAGGAGGAGTTGAGGGGGTCTCAGATGGGATGTCTGCTCAGAGGGGTCAAGAGTGACAGTGAAGTGAAGAGACCTCATGTGGAGCTGGGCTCTGGTATAACTTTCCTTTCCTCTGAACAAAAGAAAGCAAATATATAGAGTTACTTAGAACTTATTATGGGCCGGTGTACTAAATACTTTATAGATATTATTTCATCTTTACAGTAAACCTTTTTGCATGTGTTAAAATCATTGGCTTATGAAAAAGGAGTTATTCATAGATGGGTAACTCAGAATGCAAAACTTAGGTGGCTGTGGATTCCATAGTGGGTGAACAGTAGGTCTGGGACTTGAACTTAAAGTAATTGAAGATACTAACATACTTTCTCCATAGGTGAAGTAAAATTAACGGTAATTTCCTTATGTCTTTTTTCATAGGTACCCTTCTTGGGATGGAAATTTTTGACTTCAAAAAATTTCAGAGTCTCTTAATTCTTTGAAAGTCTCAGCTCATTTCTTTGAGCCTTGTCTCAGCTCTAGCCTGAGAAGAATTTTACTTGAGATTTTAGATATTCTGGGTCTTTCTTTAATGTTCATGCAGTGGTGAAAATTCATTCACTGTCAGCTTTACTTTAGATATTGGACCTTTCTACCTCCTTTTGGAAAATTCCAGGGGTAGCACAGTGATTGGGATTTATCCCCTGCCCCTGTGTACATGTCAGTGTAGGATGTGTGTAAACAGGTCTGTTTGGTCCTTGATAGCAAAAATATACCACAGCAACCTTTTACTTCCCAAGCTCTGGGTAGTTGCTGTCGGCACATTTCCTGTGGAACATTGGCTCCTAACTCCACCCAAAGCTGTGTGTCGCAGTTGGGTAAAAGCATTTATGCTCATTCAGTGGGTGTATCCTAAGATTTGGCAGCAGCTAGATTTGGACATGTGTGATGCCATCAGGAAACCTGCTTGACTGAGGCGGTAGCTTTAGAATGGTTAAGAGGTGGACTGAGAGTTGAAGACCTCGGTAGTAGCATTGGTTCTCCCGACTGAGTGATTTAGGCAAGCCCCTTTTCTTCCTTTGTTTTTGGCTTCCTCATATGTAGATTAGACCAGATGATTCCTATGGTTTTATAGATCTAAGAATCTCTTCCACGGCTAATTCTTGTTTCATGGAAATGATCACTACTTAACTTTGTAAAGACTTCTGTTTCTGGAGTACCTCAGTTTCATAACCAAAGTCATTAGTCCCCAGCTACTTAAACTTTGGTGGATCTGGGAATGTTTGTTAATTGAAGTTTCAGGCTTCAGTACCATTCAGCCTTGCTCTGACTGCCCTGGCTCTGTTCTTTGCCTGTTCCTTACCCCAGACCTCCTGTTCCAGTTTGGTTTGTAGGACTTGGTATGATATCCTTGCTCCCTAGTGCCTGGAGTCAGAGAGTGCCCCTGCTCTTTGTTCAATCTCTAGTGTTTTCAGGGCCTGGTCCCTGCCTGGTTTTCCCAGAACATTTAGTTTGGCTTTGACTCTTGTTCCCTTGTTGCCTGGGGCAGGCCTTGCTGATCCTGCCTTTTTGGAGTTCTCCCCACCCTCTACTCGCCAACCTCCTCAACCCCCCTGTTCCCTCACCCTTGTGTACTGTCTGCCTTTTCTGCTCTCCTGGATCTCTTTGACATTTAGCTGCATGTTGACTTTGAGATCTCACCCTTTCCTTAATCAGCTCTATAAACATTGATGACATCTGCTATGTGCAGTGCTGGCCATGTGTGTTGGTGGTGGGTGGATATGAAGATGGTCTTTGCCCGCAGAGAACTTCCAGGTGCATAAGCAAAAAAAAAAAAAAAAAAGTACTGTACAGAGTGAAAAGTGCTATGAGAGGTAGGTACAAAAGGCCAAGGGAGCAGTAAAGATGGGAAATTAATTCTGAAGACACTAACAAAAAAGAAATGTTGTTTGAATTAGGTTCTTAAGAATGAGTAGGAGTGCAGTGAAGGTAGAAAGACATTCCATGCCAAGGGACAACATGAACTAAAACTGTGTCTGTGCTACTGGATCTGATCTGCTTTTAACTTAGGATGTTTGTGCCTTCTAGTGGGTTGAGCCTAGTTTGCTATATGGCCTCCTAAATAGCTTGTCCCAGCACCTTGTATAGTAAAGAAGGAAAATAGCTTTCACCTATGTTGTTTCATTTGGTCCTAGCATGATGCTGTTATATAGGCTAGAAGAGGAATGTACATTCCCATTTTATAACTGGGAAAACTGAGGCCAGGGAGGTTAGACAGGAATTAGAAGAAGATCCAAGACAAACAGCCCAATTGGCAGCGTTTCTGAGCACCTGCTGTGGGCTCAGTCTATAGCCACAGTCCTGAGTCATGTTCTTGGTTAAAATTCTGCCCACGTTTGGTTAAGGTGTTCCAAATCCTGGTATACACACACATGTGTGTGCACACATGCAGTCACTGGAGCAAGAGCAGAAAATGTGGAAACAAACAAGAATTGAACCAGAGATTGGGTAATTGTCAAGCCCAAATGCCATCAGCCCTTATTTTGCTGCAGGACTGAAACTTACAGAATCAACCTGTGCACAGGGTCTAAGTGAAATCTGTCAGAATGAGTGGGGAAAGAACCTATTTTTAGTTTGCAGAGTCACTCACTCGGCTGTGTTAGCTGAGGTTTGAGCCTGTCCCTACGCTTTCCATGGTGTTATTTCTGAAGGAGAAATACCACTTGAATGCTATGTAAAACCCATTAATGAACCTGGAAGTTTCCAGGGCGTCTTTGTCCTGCAGCTCCCTCAGAAGGCTGCCTTTCCTGAATGACCTTCCTCCTTTCCTATATTTAATGCATTTCTAATTTAAGTTTGTGTCAAGACTGTGGGACTTTGGTGCCCTAAATAACATAGAAATCTACCACCAGCAATCAGCTGAGTCCAGAGGGTTCTGACAGAATTGAAAGCAACATGAAAAAGCATTTTAAAGTTGCTTTCTGAGAAGTTCCCATGACTGTCATTCCTAGAGGAGTGTAAGCTCTCAGACCATGAGGCCCTACAGTTCAAACCTTTTGCATAGCAGAGGTTAGTGTAGCAATGTTCACCCAAGAGTGTTTTGGCAGTTATAAATCCTAGCATATCTATGCCATAGCTGCTGACATAGCAGGGAAAAAATAACATCAACCTTCAAAGCAATGGACTAGATCGGTCCATGAGAACACTCAGAAGAGAGAAAGAGCCACCAGACAGGGCTGTCTTAATTAGAGATGGTAAAAAAGATGTGCGATAGCAAGCATTTACTGCTGCTTGCCATTTTATTATTTATCTGTATTTATCATCTTGCTCTGTTCTCTAAAATGTAAGTTCCAAGAGAGCAAGAGCCTTGTCTGTCTTCTTCAAAGCTGTATTCTCAGTGGCTAGAGTAGCTTTTAGCACATTGCAGGTGCTTGCTTAGTGAATGTTTACTGATCAAATGAATGAAAAGTGAATGAAAGAAATGGTTTTAGAGGTATGTGCCCCTCCTTACCTCCTTTTCTCCTTCTCCCTTCCTGTAATCTGTGCTTCTCAATGGCCAGTTCAGGAGGAGACATTTGGTCATTAAATGCATTGCAGAGCCAGTATAGATAGGCTCTGATGTTGTGCTATGCTCAGAATAGCCCTGGAATTTCTTACAGAGGCTACAGATGATGAGGCTCTGGTCGTTTAGCTCTTCACAGTTCACCAAGTACTTTTGTCATATTCACCTTCAGCTTCCTTCTTCAGTCCAGCAGAAACTTAGGTGTGCCTCTCTCTCCTAGTACTTCAGTAGCAGGTTGAGAGAATCAGAGAAGAGCGAAACTATACCTGTCTTAGGAGCTTGAGAGTTAGTAGCAGGGCTCAGTAAGTTCATTGCAGGACAAGTAGAATGTGACAAAGGTTTTGAAGAGTCTGAGGATGAAAATTTGTTCATCCCGTCCCATGTCCTTGGGGACTTTTTCTTTCCTGCATTTTCAGTCCCTGTGGTTTGTTGAGTTCTTCAGGGTTAAGGTGTGGGGTGGTAACTGTAAAGATTACCTCAATTGAAAGTCTTAATGTTAAACTAGTTCTCAAGGGAGCTCGTATAAAGTTACAGGGGAATCTTGGCAAGACCTTGCATTTAAGAGAAAAGCAGAGGAAGCACAGCAGCCAGAGCAATTGCTCACAACTAAATATTGAGAAGGAAGTGTCATGGAAGTATTCCAGAAGGTAAAGGGACTGCAACAGGGAGATCAGGGAGGTTGGAGATAGAGAAAAGATCACTGGGTTTGGTGATGGGAAGGCTGTGGTAACAGCAACTTCATCAGAAAGGTGGACACCAAAGCAGAAGCTTAGTGGCTGGATGGATGATGGCAAATTATGAGCTGCTGGTGTGAGTAGCCCTTGCAGGAGAAGTAGAAAAAAAGAATGGGAAAAAGTCCAGGCATGACGAGAGAGCCCGGTCCTAGTTAGTTCTGTCAGTGTGGAGAAACCAGAGTGTGTCAGAAGGCTAAAAGCAAGTATCAGAGAGTGAGAACACCTATGGGCAATGTTACGCGAGGAAGGGGGATGACTGGAGTCAGGCCCCTATGGAAATGAGAGGTAGGGTTGACGTCACCCTGAAGAACTTAGGTCTCAGAAGGAGGGACACCTTTTCTTTTTTTCAACTTAAGAATAAAGAAAAAAGGGGGGACTATATGAAGATAGAAATTTTGAGGTGAAGAAGTGAATGTTTTCATTGAACTTTGTGTAGCTTTTGTCATCATGTTGTATGTTTTGTTTATTCTGCATATTTACTGTGTTCTACCCTGGTCCAAGTACAGTGCAAGACCCCAAGAATTCACAAATAAAAGAAAAAGTTGCTGCCCAATTCTATAATATGTTATTTATTAGTAATATGATAATTATTATGTTCATCCCTAAATCAAACTTTGAGTTCTTTGAGGGCAGTCATGGTCTTAAATTTATCTTTGTATAATTAAGGTCAGACTTGATACAAAGTAAATAGTCAGAGGAAGAGTGCTAGAAAGAGTATGTGAGCTCAAGTTGGGTGGCTTATTTCTTCCTGGTTAGGTTGAAAACCTAATTATCTGCTGGAGTGAGGAGGTTAGTTCAAAGAGGCCACCAGGATGGGACTAGTTTTCTTTTCCTCAGTAGTGGGTCCATCCAGTAAAGTCTGGTGATGTCTAGAAACAGGAGAAGAAAAGCACCATTTTTGGCTCTAATGCCTGAGTGGTGGCCACTCCTTGTAGGGACGCGAAACTGAAGTTCAGAGAGGGTTGAAATTAGCTAAAGTGAGAACCTGTCTCTCAGATTCCTCATTCTCATTACTATCCCTGTACACCAACAGCTTCCTCTCTGGATAGTGCTGATCAGGATGTGATCCAAAGCTCTAGGTTTGGCTATTTGGGTGGTAGTTCTGACTAACAGAGACCTAGTGACCTCCAGGCTCTGGAACAATGTCTTACAAGGAAAAGTAGCAATTAAAGGGTAGCCTTGAGACAGTGAAGTAAAGTCATGATTGTATTGGCTGGAGTTGCAGATCTGATGAACAGAGTATTGAATATAGTGCAAGATTTGGGTTGGAATTTCTGCTCCATACCTACTATCCTAATGTTGTTTGGTCAGTTAAATCCTTTTTAAGCCTTAGTTTTCTCATCTACAAAGTGATTGTAATATCTACCTTACACACAAGATTGAAAGATACAAATACCATATATTGAAGTGTCTGTAAACTGTAAAATGCTATACAAAAGCATTATTATTGGGTTCAAGCCACTCTGTGTTTTGGAGACAGGTTTTGTCATAATTATGGATCAGAGCTGTTCTTCTGTGTTAATTATGTGAACTGTTAGGACCAACTTAGAGCATTCTAGATCTTGTGGTGAATTTCACCTTCTTAGAATCAGGCCAAGTGAAAATAGTGGAACTCAGATGCTTAGTAAGCCACAGTGAATCTTCAAGCAGCTCCTAAGAATGTGAATTCCTTTTGAGGTATCTGTGGCCATGATGTTTCTGGCTTGCTTTCTTTTAGGAGCAGAGGAAATTCATCACTGATTTAGAGTTCCAGTGACCTCATGTGTCACCTCACTCTACAAATGTATGACTGACCCAGGCCCTTGCCCCGGGTAACCTTGGAGCTGACCAGCTGTCTTTTATTGCATTTGACCTTGAAGCCTGAGCTTTCCCAGGGTGAAAGTAAATCCTGCAGTTTTTGAGTGAAAACAAAAGGCAATGTGGGTTTGAAGGAGGATGCGGTGGTCTGATCAAAGAAAGGCTGTGTTCATCAAGTTTGAGGGAATTGTGCATGAATCGGTTAACTAGCCCCATCTCCACCACAGTTCCTCTAGCTGGGACTCCATTATCCATTGTCTATTTATATAGTGATGGCCTCTTAGTTGGTAACCCCTTGTCTCTGCTTTATCTTTACTCCAGGCAACCCCACCCAGCTGCCAAAGCGATGACTAAAAATATAAATTTGGTCACACTATATTCTTACTTTTTTAAAAAAAAGATCCTTACAAAATACAAAAAACAAGGCTGGGGATGTTGCTCAGTGGTAGAGTGAGTGCTTGCCTAGTATGTGCCCTAGGTTTGATCCCCAGCATTGAGAAAAATGAAAAAACCCACCCCCCACCTGAAAACATTTATTCCTATAACAAACAGTTATGGGACACCTACTGCATGGAAGAAACCATTAGGATAAGGAGGAGAATAAGACCCAGCCTCTGCTCCAAGGAGTTTGAGCAATACATAACCCATAATCTCCCAGCCAGTATGCAAAGAAAGGAGTTATCAGAGTATAAGCTCCAGGCTTCTTGTTGGTCTTATTCACTGCTGTCTCCCTATCACCTTGATTACTGCTTAGCATATAGTAGGTTCTTATAAAAAATCGTTATAGAGGTGAATATATACCCTTACATTTTAATGACTCTTATCCTGGATGAAGTTCATAATCTCTGGCTTATGATAAGAAACTCTTCTTGATCCAAGCCCTGTCAAAATATCCAGCCTCATCTTCTACAAATCTTCTTGTCTTTTGTGGTTTATCCATGAGAAACCAATGAAGGTGTCATATTGTTTGATGTTACGGGGTCTTTGTACATGCTGGTTTTGCTTCCCTTTGCCCCTGGCTGCTTGGACAACTGCTCCATATTCCCCCAAAGATACAAGAACCATGTTTTATATATATCTTGGTGTTCCTGCCATCCAGTCTGACAAACGTCTCTCTCACCATTGAGTTTTTCTTTGCTTGGTGTCTTTACCTACTTTCCTTGGGTCTATTGAAGTGTCCCTGCAGCCCTTTTCTATCCTCTTATCCACTTCTTTATCCTTGATCCTTCTTAGAAATATAGGTCTGGAATTTGTTAGACTATTGTCAGCCTGGCTGTATGTGGTAATGAACCATGGCCACCCTTTTACCTTTACTAAACACCTCCTCTTTCCCAAATGGCCCCGTCTAGAAAACTCGGTCTCTCTGTTAGTTCTACATGTACAAAAACCCAATTCTGTTTTTGTCAGCTCCCTTGCCAAGAGATTGGTCTTTGTCCTGGATCCTTGATCACTGTTTGGGAGCTTGTTCTAAATGGCTGATTCCCCATATAATGAATGCATGCCATCTGCTTGATTCTAAGGGTTGCGGCTGCTTGGAGCTTTCAGCTTGGAGGCCTTCTAGTCAACAGGCCCTCTTTGTTTTGACACTAGCCTGAATCAATCTTCTCTTTGCCAGTCTTTTTGAGTCCTTTTTATTGGATGTCTGCCTTAGGAAGCAGCTCTGTTTTTCTCCTCTTCCTTAAACATTATTCCCATTTGGTTGCAGCCTCTTTGTCTGCAGTGTCTTGAGTCCCTGCTTTGGTAGGTGCTTCTTGTGGTAGATAGGGAAAAAATATAGCTCTTTTTATTTCCGAGGAGAGTAAACCGGGCCATTCGCTTGGAATGCAGCTTTCTGAACCCAAGGCCCGAGGGCAGTAGTTCAAGAAACTGCTGAATTGTGACTTGCAGGGAGAAGTTTGTGTTTGTGAGGTTATACAACTCTTTTCTGCGATGCAGTGGTTCTCCATGGGAACACTGCAGTGTTGGTGGCCACCTCCTTTATCTGCAGATTGCTCTTTGGAAGAGAGCTTTTTTTCTCTAGATGTTTGGTATCATTCACCTTGGGGAGATACTGACTTTGGGTAGCAGAAATGGGAGGAATCAGATACCTTTGTAAAAAGAACAGCTGCTATAACAGTCAATCTCAGAACCTCTGACTTTTCGGAGCGTCCAGAAGACTGAGGAGAAAACAAAGCAGAAAGTAGAATGGAAGCCCACTCCCAGGGGCAGGGAAGTTATTTGGAACTCTCATGGGAACCATGTCCCATTTTAGGAGACCCAACTGGCTGGGGGAGGTTGCTCATGGCTGCTGAACAAAATATATATGTTATTGTAGCCAGCATTGGGTGAGGAAAGTCCCTCATTTCAGAAAAGGTAAGTTATTCATTTTTGAACATCATCTTTGGTTTTGTTTCCTCAAGGTCCCTGCAGGGTAAGATTTCTTAGTAATCATATGAAGCACACACATCATTTGAGGATAAAGTCTCCGTGAGGGAATGATAAAGAGGGGAAGGACTTAGAAGAAGCAAGAAACTTGGTGTTGTGGTTTGCTTTGTGGACAAGTTGCTCTACTTCTCTGGGACAGAGTTTGCATCTGTTAGATGTAATATTTCCTAGGTTGACCTCTCCAGGTTGCTGTCATGACATCATGAATGTGAGAGCATTTTATAAACTATGAGGCAATAAAACATGTGCATTTTATTAGTGGACTTCTTTGGACTTTCAGGAAACCTTAATTTCTTGTAGTGCTTTGGAAATCATTATTAGTTATAGATTTGGAGTTTAATTTATTGATGTATTATAGTTTTGGATATTGGGGGGATTTATTGTTACGCATTCATACATGTTCATGTTATGACAATGTAATTTGATCCATTTCCTTCCCCATCGCATCCCCTACTCCTCCTCCCTTTCTGCTGTCTCTTTTCTCCACCGAATGGAACTGGAGTTTGATATGAATCATTTCCATGATTCTTGTGTTCTTCTTTATCCATTGGTACTTGTCAGGTACCTAAGGTGCATTCATTATGTAAGGAACCTGGACTCACAGTGTGACATTAGGGAAGACACAGAGTCCTAAAGCTTTCTAAATGGGCTGTGATTTGTAGAATAATCCCCTGCAGGACATGCAGGACTTGGAGGTGGGGCTGGGTGGTGGTTTTTTTGAGTTTGGAGGACAAAAAGGCAACTGAAATGGTGCTTACCCAGCGTTTAGTCCCTGAAAGTTCAGATGGTGCCAGAAGAGGCAGAGATTCTGACAGTTCATTCTTCCCTCCTTGGCACAGACTAGGAATATAAACAGAGCCACTCATGGGCTTTCCTTCCTCAGAAACTGCCACCTTAAAGCTAGGACAGTAAAGAGGGCCTTTGAGGACTTAAAGGGTATTTTAGTTCCTCATGATTTCTTTCTTAGATCTCTACTTTGTGTCCATTCACAGTGGCAGAAAGAATGAGTTTGGGGAGTTTCTTAATCCTGCCCCCCTTACCTGCAAATCCAAATTTTATCACTTTGTAAGGCTCAGATTAGAGCTTGCCAAGTTGAATCTTTTCTGAACAATTTTATTTGCCAGTTCAAACATAAGCTACTTGAGGGCAGTTCCCATATCTTGATTGTGTTTGTAACTTCAGTGCATTGCACAACGCCTGTTAGAAAGCAAATGTTGAGATTTGCGTGCTTAAGTTTGCATTTCCTATTAGTATTTTATTGCTTTGTATCATCTGCTTATCTCCTGTGTGGTGGGTCCAATGGAAAGTATATGGTGCTGCAGAATGGGTACTGCATCATGTAATTTTTTGATTATCACACCCTATTAAGCTCTGTCACAGAAGGCACTTGGAGAAGCCTTAGGGACTTCAACTCCACCCACTGTGAAGCCTGGAGAACTGTGTTTGTTGCTAACAGAGTTGTGATATATTAGTTCTAATGGGAGAGAAACAAAAACAGAACGCTGACTCCTCCAGTAGTCTCAGCATGAGGGTCATAGAAATATAAGCATCTTTTCCAATCTGCATTGCTCCATCCCTCAGACACCTATTTAAGTGTAACAGCACACAGGCACGCAAATGGTACATTTTCCCCTTTATACCCCTAAAGGTAAAATTTCTGCTGCTACATGGGGACCTGTGGGAGCAGTTCCATAGTTACTGCTGTGCAATGCATTTATCATTCTGCTCCCCTGGCACATTTGCCAGATTGCATAATTTCCCTGTTCTTTCCTTCACTCACCAGCTCCATGATGATGATGCATCTGGGTAGCCACAACCTCCCTGTTCAGAGCTTGTGGTGGGGTGGAAAGAGCAGCATATTAGCTAATGATAGCAAGTAGCATTTACCACATCCAGGTGGGTGCTCAGTTCTCTGTTGAACCCACCCTTCCTTCCTTCCTTCCTTCCTTCCTTCCTTCCTTCCTTCCTTCTTTCTTCTTCTTTTTTTAAAGAGACAATCATTTTATTTAGTTTTTCATTTGGTTTTCCTTGCTTGGACACTTTGTTGTGTACATTGTGCTAGAGTTTGAACCTAGCACATGCTAGGCGAGTACCAAAACCATGGAGCCACAGCTCCAGCCCCTGCTGAACACTTTCTAGATACGGCTATCTCTTTAATTATCATGGCAGTGTAGCAGAGTTGGGATTATTTTCCTCAGTTTGAAGATGAGGTGGTCATATGTTCAGAATAGTAAGTGACAGAATTGCTTTTAAGGTCCATTTGGAACTCCTGACATTGACTTTATTGGACCGGGACTAGAGACCTTGGTTTCTTTTTATACAGAAACAATACCAGGGTTTTTCCCAAAGTCCTAAGGTCAGTATCATTCTGGTTTGGTTATAGCTTTTATCCACCTGAAGACTGATTTCTTTTTAGCTTGAGATTTTTATTTTATGTTGGCATGCTAAATGCTATTTATTAATTCCACAGCAACAACATAACTCTTAAACATTACAAGAATATACAATGTAAAATAGTATGGATCAGTGTAGTCCAGTATGATTTACTGTTGTGATGGAAATAGTCTGTACCAGTCTAGTATACTAGTTGATAACCACGTATGGCTACTGAGAACTTGAAACATGGCTTGTGTGACCAAGGAACTAAATTTCTAATTTTAGTTTAACTTCAACAAATTCAAGTGTCAGTAGCCATGCATGGCTAGTGTCTACCAAATTGGACACTGTAAGTATAGATAATAATACCAACTAAGCACAGTACAAATTCCTCCATTCCCATTTTATCTTTGTTTATCTACTGTGTTCCAACTACCAAGGCTTCTGATTCCATAATGATTTTTCCAGAGGCATAATACCAGGTGTATTATTACTTTTGTATTGTCTTTTTTTTCAGCACACTAAAACATACATTATTGCATATCTTCTTTTCCTGCCTATGAAGCATATAGAAAAGGTGGTTAGTGTTTCATATTTTTCTCAAATAAGGAAACAGGCACAGAGAAGTTCAATATAGTAGTGGAAGTTGAGGAGATATTTATTATGTAAGTGACTTATCAAAACCATTTTGTGAGAAGTAGAACCAGGACTAGAAATGTAGCATCTTCTAATTCTCAGTTTCTTCCAGTGCTCCTATCACTGATGTGCCAAGCACTGAATTAAAGAGACTGCTCATAATTGTTTTAATGTTAAGCAGGGGACTTTCTCTTTTCATCCTACGCCTTTCTGTACTACTTGATTTTTTAATTCTATACTGGAGAAAATAACAGAGCTGTTATTATTTTGTAGATGTTAGAACTATCATGCTAATCAAACAGAGGCAGGTTTTTCATGTTGAATCTGTAGTCAGAAAAGGATTGAATTCCATCTTGATTCAATATCTGGTAATGGTGGAGTACCTTCTATTAGACCAACCTTTCTGCAGAAAACCACTACACAAACTTATGCAAAAAGTAAAAAGCAACGACCTGAAAGAACTGGAGAATGACCAAAAGCAGTGTCCCGAGTATCAAGGACCTGACAGTTGAGGAAAGACTGAGGTGCTTGTTCTAGATTGAAGGATTCTAAAGAGAAATGTCAACTCAATGAAATGTGCACTACATTTATGTGGATCCTTTTGCTGTAAAGAATATTTTAGTCACCCCTTGGTAACCTTGGGGGATTTGGTTCCGTAATCCACTGAAGGTACCAAAATCTGCAGATGCTTAAGTCCTTTATGTAAAATGATGTATTATTTGCATAACACCTATGTATATCTTTCCATGTACTTTAATCTCTAGGTGACTTATCATACCTAATACAACATAAGTGCTATAAAATAGTTGTTATGCTATATTGTTTAGGGAATAATGAGAAGAAAAGTCTGTATATGTTCAATACAGATGCAAATTTTTGTTTTGGGGCATTTTTGATCCACAGTGGGTTGAATTTGCAGATATGGAACCCACTGATACTGAGGACCAACTGTTTGAGGACAGTTGGTAGAACCTAAATGGAGTCTGAAGTTTCACTGAAGTTACGTACCAGTGTTAGCTTTTTTGTTTTGATGGTTGAATTGTTTTGCAGTGTTGTTGATCTTGGTGACCAACACAGTAACATGATGAATGGTGAGGTATCAGTTTGGCAGTGTGCTCAGAGACAGGTCAGAGAAAAAGGGAGAAGGAATAGGAAGGGGGTAAAGATGGTAAAATGTGAAGATTCAGGGAATATAAGTGAAGAGGAAATAGTTCTTTGTATAGTTTTTGTAACTTTTTTCTGTGTTCTAATTTATTTCAAAATGAAATCATTAAAAAAAACTTCAAACTGAATGGCAATTAAAATAGAACATATCCACATTTGTGGGATACAGCTAAAACAGTGCTTTGAAGGAAATTTGTATCTTTAAATATACATATTTGAAAAAGAAAGGACTAAATTCAGTCACTTAAGATTCCACCTTTTGAAGTTAGAAAACTGGGGGAAACAGCAACATGGGGAACCCAAGCTGGGCATCCATGACATGGCGTTAGCCCTGGATAACTAAGTATATATACATTTGTTTTTGAATGTTTGATAATGTTTCTCCCTCATTTGTAACTCTATATCATCTAATAATAAATAAATAAATAAGTTAGAAAACATCAGAAAAAGAAACCCAAAATAAGCCGAAAGATGTAATAAAGCTAAAATCAGAAATTAATGAAATAAAAAAAAATAAAAATAGAGAAAAATAAAAATCCAAAGCAGTTCTTTGAAAATGTCAATAATATTGAGAAAGCTCTAGTTGGACTGATCAAGGAAACAGAAAGGGGCTGGAGTGGTGGCTCAGTGGTTATGGCACTTGCCCGGTAAGTGTGAGTACATGAGGTCAAACCCCAGCACCACATACACAACGAAGTCTTGGAGCAATGAAAGCTGCATGAAAAATTAAATAAAAAATTGTTTCTCTCTTGCTCTTTCACTTTCACTGTCCCTCCCTCTTAAAAAAAAAAAAAAGAAAGAGATTACAAAATACTACTATTAGGATGAAAGTAGATGATGTCTATAAACATCAAAGGACACTAAAAGATATCATAAAGAATTTAACGCCAATATATTTGGTAACATAGGTAGAATAGATTATTTGAGAAGATTTCATGTATTAAAACTGACACAAGATGAAATAGAAAATGTGAATATTACTATATCTAATAAAGAAATAAAGAACTCTCCAGTAAAGAAACTTTCCCACCAAAAGCTCTCTAGGCCTAGATTGTCCCACTGATGAATTTTATCAAATGCTTAAGGAAAGAAGTAGCACTAGTTTAATATGAACTCTTTGAGAAGATAGAGGTTGAGAGGATACTTCCCACCTTATTTTATGAATTCAGCATAATTCTGTTACCAAAATCTAATAAAGACATTACAAAAAGAAAAATTATAGACCAGAATCTCTTGTGAATATCGATATAACATCTGTAACTAAATATTTAGCATATCAAATTCAGTAATATTTAAAAAGGGTAGTATATCATGACCAAACTATGTTATCCCAAAAATGAAAGTTTGCTTTTTACATTTCAAGGTCAATGTAATTCACTGTATTAACAAAATAAAGGTGAAAAACCATAATAATAATTTCAGTGGTTATGTATATTTTACCACCATTAAACAATTGCAGGGAAAAATCTCACTGAAGCATATGTGAAGAGCACTTCTATCTGCAACTTTTCTTTTTAATTTTTATTTTTTATTTTTTTTATTTTATTTTTTTAAAGAGAGAGGGACAGTGAGAGAGACAGAGAAAGAGAGGAACAACTTTATTGAGTTTTTCACATGGCCTTAGTTGCTCTAACACTCAGTTGTGTACGTGATGCTGGGGTTTGAACCCGGGTCCTCGTGCTTGCCAGGCAAGCGCCGAAACCGGTGAGCCACCGCTCCAGCCCCAATTTTTATTTTTTATAAAGAGAGAGCGACAGTGAGAGAGAAAAAGAGAGAAGCAATTTTATTTAGTTTTTCATTTGGCTCTTGTTGCTCTGTCACTTCGTTGTATGCATGGTGCTGGAGTTTGAACCTGTGTCCTTGTTGCGCATTCCAGGCAAGCACCGTAACCATTGAGCCACTGCTCCAGCTCCCTGCAACTTATTTTGATATGTTAAAAAAAAAAGATGGATTGATAAGTGGAGAGATACAGCAAATGTAGCAAAATGTTAATTGTGGAAGGTAGGAATATGAGTGTTCACAGTTTTATTTAAGCCCTTCTGTATGTTTGAAAATTTTCATGATAAAATATTAAGGGGAAGAAGCAAATCATTCAAAAAGAAGAAAAACTGTTTCTAATGCTTTTGACCACAAGTTTGCACAAGTATAGTGAGTGACGAGCCGTGGATAGTCTGACCTTGAGCAGTGCCTCATATCTCAGCCTTTGCACTTCTTTTTTCTAGTGTGAGACTGAAGGCAAACTAAAAAGAGGGGTCAAGGCTGATATCCATTTTCCTAAGATTTAAGCTTGTATAAGATTGGGCAGGGGATGACAAACTTAACTTTATTTGAAGGCTTCCTTATCTAACATTCAGTATATGTACACTGTCTCATTTCTTTCTGCTAAGAATATTAGGTACACATTATTGCCTCCTGTTTTATGAATGGGGGCCTTGGGATTCAAAGAGGCTGAGCACCTGGCCATGGCAGCATGGCAGGTCAGTGGCATAACTGGACTGCCGCCCAAATAGCTTGACTTGTAATGTAACTGTCCTTTCCACTATCCCAGGTGGCCTTGTTAGCATCCTGGGATACTGGTATTTTGCCTACAAGGAGAGAAATGCTGAAAGTGCAAGGTGGCTTGGATTTCCTTTGACTTCTTCTAGTCTGAAAAGTATTCTTCCAGTTTCCCTGTTGAGCCTGCTAGAATGGATTGTTGGTTTGCTAGACCTCTGCCCATTCAGTGTTCCTCTTTGCCAGTTGGAAGAAAGAAGAGACAGGTGCTGAGTGCCCTAAGTATTTTATTAGAACGATTTTTTCTGGGGTTCCTTCTTTTGTAATTAACACCTTTAAATCAAATTAAGCAAGTAGTTCAAAATAAAGTAAGTAACTTCCTTCTCCCTTCCAAATAGCTAAGTTTCTATCAGTGGTATTCCTAGTTGCACAACCTAGTGATGCCTGAGCACTTAGATGAAAATTGAGAATGGGACTGACACTGCCTTTACTTGAAAAGGTTTCCTCCAGGGGAATGGCCAGGTCCAGAATAGAATGGCCATCTGCTGCCAGATGGACAGGGTTCCATTGAGCTGTGGATTTGGCCCAGAGGCCAGCCTTTTCTTTATGTTTGTACTTTTGGAATATCCCTGCTGACTTGTTAACACTCTCCCGCCCCAAAGACAGCCCCATCCCTGAGGAATCATGCTTCCTGTGATGCCTAGGCACACCTGCATGATCCAGAGGAAGCCAGCAGCACACTGTATTCATGCAGTGAGGCGGCACCTCAGCTTCTCTGCATTGAAATGCCCAAATTAATTCACTGTTGATAGCAGCCTTTCCAGCTGAGAAGCCACATGGCAGGCAGTTCAGAGTGTTCCAGTGCAGGCGGTGGGGCTGAGGAGAGGTGCATTCTTCTGTCCATGTTCCAGTGCTCTTACCTGGTTTACCTTAATACTCCATTATTTGGAAACTGGCAGGCAAGGGAGGGAGGTGGAAACAGGTGGGTGGGTGGATAGAAATCAGAGTAATGACTGCCCCATCTTCTGTTTTATATTTGTTTTTATTTTGTATTTTTCATATTTTCCACATGAAAATATGGAATGGTAGGAGAAATGCAGCACACCAGACTCTTGTACCCCTCTACAGGTAAAAGAGTCACTGTCTTAAAGAGGTATTCCAGAATGTAACATCTCTTTTGGCACTGTCACATTTGTTATGCTCTGTCCCATACCAGTTTACTGTCTGATGATAGCATGTCTACAGCTAAACTAAGGAAGACCAATAAACCAGGCAGAGATAGATTATCTTTCCCAAATACCTGTTCTTTCTCTCATTTCAGCCTCTTTTGATCTTTGCAGGGTATTCCTGCTGTCTCCTCTAGTGAGCACTATGGATGATTGCAACTTTGATCATGCATCTGCTTAGCATGAGATGCTATTTGTCACTTTTTTAAAAATAGAACTTCAATTCTACATTATCCATTATGACCATATATTCCTACATTGCCCTTCTTTCTGTTTGCCCACTGTCAATTACCTTTGACTCCCAAGTGTGAACTTTATATTTTCCCATGTCTCTGTTACTGGAAATTTTTTTAAATTTATTTTTTTATTAGTGCATTATAGTTTTACACAATGATGGGATTAGTTGTCACATATTCCTAGATGCACACAAATTAGTAATATAGTTTGTTCAATATCCCCCCCCAACACACCCCTCTACCTCCCTGCTCCCATCCCCTGATCCCTTGCCTTTCTTCTGGGTCCTATATTGTTCCTAAAACACCCAAAATGACCTAATTCTTATACTTATGAAGAATACTTTTTATATAAATGACTATAGTATATACAGTGACATTTAACTGCTTGGAATGTACCTTGCTTTATCTCAGTTCCAACATTTCCCTTTCTCTTCCTTTCCTATCATCCCTTGTTATTCTTCAAAATATTTGAAGGATTAAATAGGATTAAACATTTATGTTTTTGTACAGTATGCAGCATAGCTTGTTCAAATATCTCATGAAGTATCTTGCAACTGTATCTCATAAATATTAACATTTTGCATTTTTGTTCTATGGATCTATACATGAGTTTGTCTACCTTACTCCATTGGGAATTTTTTTAAAGTTTTTTGATTGGTTTCTTTTAGGTATACATAATATTAGGATTCATATTGACATAATTATAAAAGCATGAGATATAATTTGTTCAAATTCAGTCCCTATACTTCCCTTTTCCCTCCCCTCCTCCCTCCCCACATTCCCTTTATTAGTTTTCTTTATTTTCTTTTTAAATCAGTCTTGTGGATATATATGATGGTAAGATTCACTGTGGTATATTCATATGTGTACACTGGAAAATTAGGTCAGATTCATTCCACTGTCTTTCCCTATCCCATCCCTTCCTTTCATTCTCTGTTTTCTATTCTACTGATCTTTCTTCTGTTTTTTATCCCCTCTACCTTATTTTGGATTAGTGCCTGCATATCAGAGAAAACATTTGACCTTTGACTTTTTAGGGCTGGCTTATTTCACCTGGCATGATAACCTCCAGTTCCATCCATTTACTAGCAAATGCCATAAAGTCATTTTTCTTTAGGGGTAAGTAATACTCCATTGTGCATATATACCATTTTCTTTATTCTTCTGTTGAGGGGCACCTAGCTTGGCTATTGTGAATTGTGCTGCTATAGACATTGATGTGGCTGTATCATTATAGTATGCTGATTTTAAGATTTTAAATCTTTTAGATATATACCAAGGAATGGGATAGCTGAGTCATATGGTCTTATAGTGGTTCCATTCCTAGTGTTTTTTTTTTTTTTTTTTTTGTACTGGGAATTGAACCCAGGCGTGCTTAGCCATTGAGCCACCTCCTCAGCTTGCTTGCTTGCTTATTTATTTATTTATTTTTAAATTTGAGACAGGGAGTCAGTAAGTTGCTTAGAATCTCACTAAGTTGTTGCTGAGGCTGATTTTCAAATTTTTATCCTTCTGCCTCAGCCTCAGTCTCCTGAGGAGTGCATAGCTGTGCCCAGCTCGGTCCTTGTTTTTTGAGGAATTTCCATACTGCTTTCCAGAGCGGTTAGACTAATTTGCAGTCTGTCACTGGGAATTTAATAAGAAATATACTCTGAATCCTGGGTAAAGATACCTGTAGTGGGTGGAAGAGTCTGGAGCCCCTCCTATTATCAAGTGCCAAGGTCCCTGGAAAGCCAGAGATTCTGTAAGTACCACATTGAACTAGAAGTCTGGACACTTGTATTCTAGATTTGGTTTGCCAGTAACTTTCTGCCTAGCCTTCAACAAGTCACTTTCCTTCTTTGGGTCTCATTTCCTATATCAGGATAGGTGCAAGGAGTGATTTAGATATAAGTTAAAGTGCTTATACTGTATTCTGACCAAGCCTAACCTCTACCAGGTACATTGCCTTTTAAAACAGTGAATCAAAGCAGTGGTGGAACAAACAAAAACTGTCTGAGGGCTGTTTTAATAATTTCACTTTTCCTTTTCTCTCTCTGGCATGCCCAGGACCATAGTTGCATAGTGAAGCCTTAGGACTAATTGCTACCCCAGAGCCAGTAGCAGGTCCTTGCAACATATATTCTAGGAAGAATGGCCTTTGCCACTTTAGGTATTAGAAGCTGGTAAGTGCATAGTGACCTTTGGTACTAGGGTTTTTCCTGGCCACTGACTCTTGCTTTGGTCCTAATAGTGCATGTCACTGAGCACCAGGGTACCAGGCAAGAAGGAGGGGGCCAGTCCAGTACAGCCTTACCAACAATGTGGACACATCTTATCGGCAGAGAGATTCACAGAGGCTCTAGAATCCCAGGTTCCTAAAGTCTAACCTAATCAGGGACCATGTGGTCACACAGTGGCTGACTTGAACCCTTTTTTCTGAGGATTCTATTTTAGGGCAGTTCTTACTGTAAGAAAGTTCTTTCTTATATTGGTTTTTATCACTGCTTTGTGAGGTAGGTAGAATAGGGAATTTAAAATATAAGTTTTTAGCTTCAAATGTTGGCCAACTGCATAAAAAAATACGTTAAAACGATAGTGCACTGTGATCAAGTGGGATTCATTCCAGGGTTACACGGTTAGTTAAATATGCAGAAATCAATAAATGTAATCCATCACATAAATAGGCTTAAAAACAAGAATCATGGGCTGAGTGCACGGACCTGAGTTCAAACCCCAGCACCACATATACATCTAAGAGTTGGGGAAACACAGGCCAGGTGAAAAATTAATAAAATTGATTCTCTGTTTCTATGTCCCTCTTTAAAAAAAAAAAACAATGATTATCTCAACAGATGCAGAAAAAGCATTTGCATTTGACAAAGTACAGCACCCATTCGTGTTTAAAATGCTAGAAAAATTAGGGATAGAAAAAACTTACCTAAACATAGTAAAGGCCATATATGATAAACCCAAGGCCAACATTATTCTGAATACAGAAAAATTGAAAGCATTTCCTCTAAAAACAGGAACAGGACAAGGATGTCCACTTTTACCAATACTGTTCAACATAGGCCTTGAAACTCTAGCCAGAGCAATTAGGCAAGAGAAGGAGATTAAAGGGATACAAATTGGCAAAGAAGAACTCAAATTATTACTGTTTGCTGATGATATGATTATACATTTAGAAGACCCAAAAAACTCCACCAGAAGACTTCTAGAGCTAATAAATAAATTCAGCAAAGTATCAATATTCACAATCAGCATTCATAAATCAATCATGTTCCCTATATTCCAATGATGAACTTGCTGAAAAAAAAAATACCCATTCACAATAACTTCAAAAAATGAAATACTTAGGAATCAATCTGATAAAACATGTGAAGGATGTATACAATGAAAACTATAGAACACTAAAGAAAGAAATTAAAGAAGACTTTAGAAGATAGAAAGACCTTCTGTGTTCCTGCATAGGAAGAATTAATATTATCAAAGTGGCCATGTTACCTAAAGTGCTGTACAGATCCAATGGAATATCCATCAAAATTCCAATGATGTGCTTCACAGAAATAGAAAAAGCAGTCATGAAATTTGTTTTGAAAAACAAAAGATCCAGAATAGCCAAAGCAATCCTTAGCACAAGCAAAGTGAAGCTGGAAGAATCACAATACCAGACTTCAAATTATCTACTATAGTAACATATAGGCCATAGAGAACAGTAAACTTCATATTACTTTGAATTGATTGAGAGGCCAGCTTTCCTTATTAGAACATAAAAAAGGCTGTCATATGATTTGTCAGATGAAAATAATGCATGTGAAAACACATCAAAAACTGAGTGAACTATTAACACTTGGCTGCCTGCTAGCAAATCCCCTCTTTCCGGTAGCTTCTGAGGCACTTCAGAGGAATGTTAGGGATCTATAGGACTTAGATTAGTTTCTGAAACCTTTCTCTAAATTAAATATGGGGGCTCAAAGTGTAGTTTGATGGTAGAGATCATGTATAACACATGCACAGAGTCCAGGTTTTGATCCTTAGTGCTACAACAATAACTAACTAAAATAAATATAAGTAAATATTAGGCATAGATTGTATCTTTGAGTAAAATTCTACTTGTGCTCAGATATGGATTTGAAGGAAAAGTTGACTAATGAAAAAGTAGATGTGGTGTGTATTAGGTGGTAGAATGGTAGATGAAGTCTTCCACCCAAATAATTTCACTGCTATGCAAAAACAAAAAAAAAGGATGCATTTTTTTTTTTAAACAATACCAGGAATGGAGCCCAGGGATCCTTAACCACTGAGCCACATCCTCAGCTCTTTTTATTTTTTATTTTGAGACAGGTTCTTACTAAGTTGCTTTGGGCCTCATTAGTTGCTAAGACTTGTTTTGAATTTGTGATCCTCTTGCCTCAGCCTCCCAAACTGTTGGGATTATGGGTATACACTACTGTACCTAGCTAGGATAAAATTTTTGATAATGTAATGTAATTTTATTAGAAACTCATTTGGTTAGGGTCACTCAATACATTTTTGTCTATGGCTTTCCTTTTATGGGCATAATTGTTATATAGCCATTGAGATGTTTGTTTTGGAATTGCCAGAGGATGAAAGCGTCTATATGAAGTTTCACATTGATACCCCTAGTCTTGGGACTGGTGATGTGACTCAGTGGTAAAATGCTTGCCTTGGTTGCATGAAGCCCTGGGTTCAATCCCTAGCACCACAAAAATAAATAAATATAAATAAATAAATAGATTAAAAAAAAAAGGATTTCCCAATCTTGACCCCATCACATATAAGTGGCCCATTTTTGAAGTTAATAGTAGAATTTATGTCTAAGCAGTGGATCTTTGTCAAGGGCAGTTGTCAGATAGATGTGTTCAATAGGATGGTGAATTAAAAGACAGACAGTTCTTTTCTCCTGGAAGTGTAATCAGATTGAACTCTGTCTGGGTTGCCAGCTGGGAGGCAAGCTAAGTTAATATTTACAGAGCTCCATCATCTGAACTGTTTGAGGGATGGTTTGGTTTGTTTGAATTTGAGTATCCAATAATAATCATGAGAGATTGAAAGCTTTTGTTTTGTTGAATACATATTTACCATGTATTATATTACCTTTTATTAATATAGCAGCTAAAGAAACATTCAGATTAAATTGTCCATAGGCAATTGTCTGGTATCCCTTCCTGGATAATAGCACTGATGGATATATACCCAGGCAGTACCTTTCATTGAAGGATCTTAATACTTAAAATCCCCCAAATTATTGTGTTTTCTAATACTCGGTTTATTATGTAAACCACTTGAGTCCTGTTAATTCATTAAGCATTTTGGAACTGTCTGTTTCAGAGAAGTGAAACCACAGAGGTACCACTTTCAGTAGAAACTTTCTTGAGGCTTTGTCATAGGAAAAGCAGAGACACTTGTTGATAGTTATTATTGATTGCCCAAACTGACTGGTCCTGTCTGGTGACATGGTAACTATAGAAACATTTGGAGCTATTCAAACTTAATTTATCCAACGACACTTTGAGGATCCAAAATTTAAGGATCCAGCAACACTGAGGATAGGTTTCTAATTTTCCTACTTGCCCACCTTCATATTTGCAATCTTTAAAGCAACATATTTTCTTTGCCCAATTTAGAAAGCTTTAAAAAGTACGATTGTCCCTTGATATCCATGGAGGAATGGTTCCAGGACCCTTCATGGATACCAAGATTCACAGATGCTCAAATCCTTTGTATAAAATGGCATTGTATTTGCATATAATCTACTATTCTCCTGAATACTTTAATTTTATTTTTGGTACTAGGGATTGAAACTAGGGATGTTTAACTACTAGTCATCCCCAACCCCTTTTATTTATTTTTTTTATTTTGAGACAGGGTCTTGCTAAGTTGCTTAGGACCTTGCTGAGTTGCTGAGGCTAGTCTAAAACTTATGATCTTCCTGTCTCAGCCTCCTGAGTCACTGGGATTATATGTGTGCACTGGCTCCTGTATGCTTTAAAAAATCTCTACATTATTTATAATACTTAATACAGTGTAAACACTATTTAAATAGTTGTAGTACTGTATTGTTTAGGGATAATGACAAGTAAAAAGTCTTTACATGTTCAGTACAGATACATTTATTTTCTAAATATTTTTGATACATGATTGATTGAATCCCCATATGCAGAGCCTGCATATACAGAAGGCTGACTGGAGTTTGTTCTTCAGCAGAGGGTTTGTTTACTTGTTTTGAACTTAGGTTCTGTCTTGTGGTAATAACTCCTTGTTTCCTTCTCTGCTTATCATAGCAATTGGTGAACTATGGCAGAAATACTGTTTCCTTTTACATAGGAGAAACTTGAGTCTCAGAGTCATGTGTTAACTTTCTCAGGAATGATAGTATGAGCAAGTACTAGGACCCAAGTCTTCATTTCCAGTTTAGTACTTTTTCCAATAGAAGTCCAACTCAATGCATATCATTTTTTCTTCCTCAACTTGCCATTTGGATGTCACAAAACAACATTAATCTATCAAAACAGATTACAATGAGAGAAAGTCAATGGAAACCAGTAGTGAATTAGAACATTATTAAATTTACAACCTTCTATCCCAGAAAGTTGTTTAAGCTCCCATTTTAAATGAAAGGTGATAGAAATGAACTATCTTTAGATGAATTTATGATTAACCATGTGTATCTTTTTCTTTGTGACCTGCAGAACCTTAAATCATTTCTACAGGAAATTTGCTGTTACAGTGCAGCTGACTTTTCATTATTATTCTCTTCCTCAGTATTTAACATTTTGTAGTGTGCTGGAGGAAAATTGCTTTTGAACCACAAAATTAGACCTAACTTGACACAGACTTTCATTGAGGTAAAGTAGATATTTCAAAATGAAATGAATTATTTTAAAACGTATTTGCAGTAAAATATTAATGTGTAACTCAGGATAACCTTTGTTATCATGAACACTTTTTATTGCATGGTTGTTCATATCCTTAAAAACGTAATGATATTCCATAATTATGGTCACTGAATTAATATGCATAAAAATAATTAATTGCTCATTATGCTGTCTCTTCCATCAGCACCTAACTTGAAGTTGTTTTGCATCTCTACTCATACCTGAAAGCAACAGCAAAACAAGACAAGACACAAACTATAGCTTCTGGACAGCAACTTAACTGTGCATAGTTGTTTTTGCCACCTGGTGGTGGAGGCCAAAAAATGTCTCAGTATTCATTCACTACTTTTCTTCTAAGGCTGATCCTCCAGCTTTCTTTTGTTATTCAGAACCCAGCAAATCCTACTTTCAGCAGTTTCTTTCTCATGTGTACCCACACGTTTATTTCTGCACCTTCCTGTCAATTCTCCTTTTTAAAATTTAGTTACCTCAGGAACATTTATTGCTCTTTTTCTTTTTGCTTTCCATCCTTTAATTTGTGGTCCAAAGAAAGAAAATTAAAAAGTGACCATAATTGTGGTTGCTGTCTGAGATCCCTGCTAGTGAATGTGTAGGGACACCCTTTGAAGTGAGAGGCTCTCAGCTAAAGGAACAGAAAACACTTGTATTTAGAAGTAAAGTGCCATGCAGGGAAAGGCCTGGGGCCTTCCACCTCAGAGGCTCCTGAACATGTGCAGAGATCTTCTGGTGTGTCAGAACCAGCATACCTGTCTCTTCCTTCCTTCTCTGGTAAACCTGCTTTTCCCAAAAGACCAATATTTAAGATACAATTTAAAACCTACTTTTTATCCAATATTTTTATTTTTCTGAGATTTAATTGAGAACGTAGTTTTCTACCAATTTTACTACAAACGTGCAGTAGTCTGAACATTCTAGGGCAATGATTCTCACACTTTAGCATGCATTGGAGTCATTTGGAGGACTTGTTAAGATAAAGATTACTGGGCCTCCCTCCTAGTTTCTGACTCTGGGTCCAGGGCAAATTTGAATATGAATTTATCACGTTCCTAGGTATGTTGGTACTCATGGTCTGGACCACACTTTAAGAACCACAGCCTCTCCGTTATGTGGCTTTCTACAGCATGGTTATTGTACAGTGTTTTGCAATCTGATCTTTGGTCTAGGTGTACATAGAAGCCATTGCTGTCATATGGACTAGATTCTAGTCTGCCACACAGATGGGACCACTTCACCTTTAGGGGCAGATTTTGTTTAAGGGTAGTAATTGTATTTTATTATTCTGTTTTTCCAGCCCCAGGAAATGGCTAGGACATTTTAAATGGTATTAAGTGAACACTGTGTGTATTTAGGGTAGGGGTAGTTAGTAGCACAAGCCTGGGATGTTGAGTATCATTTATAGGTTTTTCCATAAGGAAAAGCCTCTGGGTTATCAATGAGTTACATTACTCTGTGTGACCCTACTTGTTTGTGAAATAACACAATATTTTTTGCCCCCACCCTTTGCCACAGCTGGTAATAATCTGATTTTTAGTGTTGATCAGTCCATTAAAGGCATTACTCTTATAACAGTGGAAACACAGAAAGGAGAAAGTGACTTTCTGGGTAAATTTTACATGACAATTTTATTGCTTAGTCCTTATAATATTTTAGATAACATTTTAAAAAAAGAAAGAATACCTGAAATACCAAGCCAGTGACAAATGGTAGCTGTTTCAGGGAGTATGAGTGATGATATTATCTAGTAAATTGCTATGCAGAAGGAACAGGTGCAGAGCTGAATCAGGAGCTAGGCAGGCTCAGGAAATACTGTATTAGCTCTTCCTTATGACCATTTATCTGCTGTGTGATTGAGAGCAGATCAACAGAATGTTAGCTCAGTGGTGCTCATGACTGAAGAGTTCTCCCTTTGCTATGATGACAGCTGATGACATGCATCTAAAATCGCACATCTTTAGCACTTCAAAGGCCTTTAGACATCATCCTGGTCTGATTCCTTCAATGTACCGATGGTGAAATGAGACCTAGGTAAGGGAAAGACCTGCTCCCAATCAAGTGTCTAGTGTGTGGTGGCCCTGCCCTCTGATTCTAGGCATAGTGCCATCCCACAGCACCGTGCTGCTTTTCCCCTCACTGGTCTTAGCCCACTTGTAGACCTTTAAGTTTCTCTAAGTTACCTTTGGATGAGCAAAGTTGGTGGGAGAGTTTTGTATGCTTTTGTCTATATTCTTCAAAGGTCATTTTCTTGCACGAGGAATGGGCACAATCTATGGTCATCCCCCTTGTGGCTGCAACTGTTTGATTCCATCTCAGGCCCAGTCTGGGCCCAGTGAAGGCGCTCAAGTTCATAGCATGGTAGGTTAGTTAGGTATCATCTAGGCTGCTGTTCTTGTCTTGTCCTGCCCAAGTTCTTATGTTGTTACTCATGCCTGAATCCTCTTTTGATATATTCCTGAAGGGTTAGAGGGCCCTGCCTTACTATTATCAGCCCTTTCTTAACTATAGGAGAGTTGGGGGCAGGTGGGTAACATTTGCTAAACATATACTTTGTGCTGATCACTTTGCCCACATCGTACTATTTAATCTTCACTGCATCTCTGAAATATTATCTATTTTACAGATTAGGAAACTGAAATTCAGGGAGATCATGGGACTTGCTTAAGGTGATGTAACTAATGAGTAGCAGAGCTGGGGTTCAGATTTGAATCTATTGAACTCTAAAAGCCACACTTATTTTATTATACTACTCATGGCCTATATTTTGCCCATAAATCACAATTTATTCTTTTATTTCCAGAATATTTATTGAATCCTACTATATTCTAACTGTGCCAGTCACTAGAAAGGCAGTCCCTATACACGTGGATTTTACTATCTGTTGGAGAAAAGTAGTTAAGAATGTGTTATGTTAAAAAGGAAAAGTGGTGGGCCAGGCTTTGTGGTACATACCTGTTTTCCCATCTATTTGGGAGGAGGCTGAGGCAGGAAGATCACAAGTTCAAGTCCAATCTGGGAAATTTAGTGAGACCCTGACTCAAAGTTAAAAATAAAATGGGCAAGGGATGTAACTCAGTGGTAGGGCACTCCTGGATTCAATACCTAAAATAGAGAAAGGGAGGAAGAGAGAGATGGAGGAAGGAAGATAGAGTAGGCAAGCCTAATCTAGTCTAGGGTGAGGTGGGGACACAAGTCAGGAAAGAACTCCTAGAGGAAGAAATATTTGAACAAAGGCAGCATGAAAGAACCTAGCACAAAGACCTGAAGGAAGGCTAGTGTGTGTGGCAGGAACATAGTGAGAATTTGCAGGCTTATGTTCTGCTACTGGAAATCTCTAATGCTGCCTGCCTGCTTAGCACAGTGCATGGCATTTAATGCATTTCCAGTGAATGTTTGCTGAATGAATGCATGAATGACTGAAACAATAAATCAGTGGCAATGCTCAAAGCTAATTTCACTTCTTACATAACAACATAAGTTACCTTGGAATGATTCATAGCTCCACACAGCTTTTCCTCCAGCTCCTCTTGTCTTTGTGTTGTTTTGGGTTTCCTTGCTATATTTTGAATGTCCACACATGTCCTGCCTTCCTTAACAGCCATGGGGTGTCTTCCTGCCTCAAAGAGAGCAAAAGCAGAGTTGCCCTATTATCCTCTTAGTAGCTGCCTTGAGCATGAAGTTTGAAATAGCGTCAGTGATTTGATTTTTTTCCTTTGGGGATCTGACAATTGAAAATAAATGTAGAAAGAGCCCCAAAGGAGTTTTTTTCTTGGGGACATGAGAGGTGACAGCACTGGTAATTGGTGCACTTTGACAATGCAGAGTTATATAAGTGGGCAAAAAATAAAGGCTATTCCACCAAAGTCAACTTGGCTTACTTAAGTAATTTTATAGTCCCAAAAGCTGGTGTCCCCGAGAGGTTCTATAACATAGAGAAATAGAATTCTATAATTTGAACTTAAGCAATGGCAATGTACTAGATTCTTTCACATTGTGTTTAATAATAAAAATATAAACAGCATCCCATTTCTAAAGAATAAATTTCTGACCTGAAAATTCTGGTAAGAGTAGCACAAAACATTGCAGTACCTGTAATAGGTGAGCAGAGCCTACTCGTTAGTATTGATGGGTCTAGAAAAACATTCCAAGCCAGTTTGAGTCCCAATTTTTCCCAGATTTAAATCTCCCAGATCACCTGGGGTCTTCTCTTTCAGTTCTAATTTCTGATCTAAGGAGTAGGCCCAACACAAAATGAGTTTGAAGGATCTCCTTGACTGACACTGAGAAAGCTTTGCTCCTTGTTTGTTGGTTGTTTTTTTCCCCACTTATTCATTCATTCATTTACCCAGAAAACATTTGTTGAATGACTCCTGTGTGCAGTCCACCATGCAGACACAAGTTTTATAGTCCTTTCTCACAGAGCTTGCAGTCTGTGCATGAGACATGTAAAAGTATGTTATACAAAATGGGGCGTGTATGGTATTATGGATACCTCGTGCAACCCTGGATGTCAGAGAAGACATCCTAGAGAAGGTGACCTTGAGAAGTCCACCAGAGTCAGCTCTTAGAAGATGAGTCTTCATTCCTCCGTAAATGAGAAATGGGGCTTGCTGTGTCCTGTTCTATAGATGCTCAGAGTAATTTTGCCTACACTACCCACCACAAGAACAGACGTGATCTAGAGACCCATCATCTTTCTCCTTTAGGTTGTATGTAGGGTTTGAGATCCTGACGATTGTTTTTTAAAGCTTAAGTGGAATTGTTGATGGTTTATAGAGGATTTTATAGTCAGATCTTCACTTGAAATTCCTGTTAGTGTTGGTGGGGGGGAATCAGGTAGTTTAGTATACCCTCTGAGGATGTGCAAAGTTACTATGTGATCCTGAAACTATAATAGGGAAGAGGTAATAAATGCAATAAGGAGCTATAGGGCTGGGCTTTAAGGGTTGGAAATTATTTTTTCACAGTGAGCTAAGGATGACAAATGGGCACTGTAATATTGAGATCTCAAGAAATGGGCCCCTTTCCAACTTGTTAGTAACCTGCAGAGTCATCTTATCCAAGCTACCACCTTGTTCTTCCTGTCCTCTACATTGATAGGGAAATAGGCAGTTGAATAACAACCTTGCGCAGTGGGTGTTCAACCCCAGGGCAGCAAAGCCCTCAAGCATACTATTTACCAATCCCAAAGAGAGAGCTCGATGGATTCAATGGAGAGGTTTTGGACATTTTATTACTTACTTACTCCTTGGTAGCTGTGACGTGTCTACAAACTGGGGGAATATGTGTGATGAGTTGTGTACCCATTGCATAGGTGACTTTCTTCAGTTATTTTTTGAGTACGTTATTTTACTTTACAATGAAGGTCACTCTCTTTAGATCCTAAGGACTGAAGATAAGGAGAGAGGCCATCTTTCCTTCTCCATTTCCCTCATTACCATTCTTATCTCACTGCAAACTAATAGTGTTAGTTACTGTTTAGTGCTTAACCCAAAGTGGGTGGTGTGGCTGCCAAACTGATAGTGTTAGTTACTGTTTAGTGCTTGCCCCAAAAGTGTGTGATGTGGCTGCCATGTGAATAAAGATGAATAATTCTATACAATGCAGCAAAATCCCACTTCAGGATTAGTAGTAATAGAAGCAAATGATGTCCGCTCATCTAGAGAGCGAGGGAGGGTGCCCACCCAGGTTGTATAGCACATTAGTGTAGAGCCAGGCCCTAGATGCTTTTTTGGCTTGTCTCACCACCTCATTGGCTGAGTGAAACTTTCTCAGCTGGTTGGTCACTAAGCTAGAAACTGGTCTTCTCTTGGATTTGGAAGCAAGGTCTTCTCCATTACTTTTGTTTAGTCTGTGGTGCTTCTTCCTGTCTTCCCTTTCTGGCTCTGTGTGGGCCTATGACACCAGAGTTTGTGACCCTTCCCCACCTCTGCCCTGCTGTCCAGGCCCAGGTACCATTCCATTTAATGTAGTCTTGTCTGTGAGATTCTGAGAATGAACTTCTGGTGGGCAAGGACAGCCAGTTAGGATACCAGTGCTACTGGTGGAAATGCTGTGGTTTCAGAGATGACCTCTTTTGCTGATTTTGGAGCTCTGCTCAGTGCCTGCTGGCAGCATGCCAGGATAGATGGAGCTCTGGATTCACTAATGCTTGGTTCATGGTTAGACTTCGTGCATAATTAGTATTTTTTAAGTGATTTTATCTAAAGATTTCAAATTTAGAGATTCTAAGTCCTTAAGAGACATTTTTTGGATTGCAGCTGAGTTTGGAAGGCTCATGCAGCATTTCTTCCCAGCCCTTGCCACTGACCAGCTGCTTTAATCACATCCAGTAAAATCCTATGACAGATTCATTCTTCTTCCTGCTTCTTGCAAAAGATATCATGCTCCTGGTTGGCCAGGGTCTTTCTGTAAAGCTGTAGAATAGTGTTACTCAAACTTCAGCAGGCAGAGTCAAATTGGATCTTGTTAAAATGTAGATTCTGATTCTGTAGGTCTGAGTCAGTCTGCTTTGCATTTCTAGCAAGCTCTTAGGGAATGCTGATGCTGTGGTCTGAAAACCACCTTTTGAGTAGAGGGGAAATTGCTGTATGTCAGTCATAGATTTTAGAAATGGACCACCAAATTTTATCATGTGATGTTACAAAGAAGGATGTAGGATGCAGAGGGGGAGATGAATTTGCCTGAAGTTAGATAGCAAATTAGTAGAAGAAACCAGTACCAAATCTCAGGTATCAGTTTTTATGTGTACTTGTCCTTTGCTGATCTGGAAGAGTGAGTAGTGAAGTAGAAATAAACTTTTCTACTCGTGTTACCAAGTTTAGAGCAGCTTCATAGAACCAAAGTGTGATTTGTTGTATATAGACCCCCCTGGACCCCTTCTTGCTTGGTTATGTAAGTATTTGCTGGGTTATTTTTTTTTTTTTCAGGGCTGAGGACCGAACTCCAGACCTTGCGCATGCTAGGCAAGCACTCTGCCACTGAGCTAAATCCCCAACCCCTTGCTGGGTTAATTTTAGTATCTTAAATGGATCCTCTCTGACACCAGGTGTAATGTTCAGTAGTGCTTGTTGAGCAGGACTTGAGTTTCTTCTACTCTGGACCATGTGACGTAGGTGTTGCCAAAAGGTGCCAGATGGCCAACTCAGTATTTAGATTGGACTAACAGATTGCAGGAGTGAAGGGTGGGTCTGGGCCAACAAGACAGTCATTAGACTTCAGAATGTGTGTAGCAGTTTGGCACCTAGGATATGCTGAGTGGCAATGGGGACACACTAGGAATGAGGCAGTAGGTTTGACCCAGAGGTCCAGTCAGGTTTGCCTAGAGTTGCAGGAACTGGTAACATGCAGGAATGTGTCTGTCATGCAGGTGCTGTGAGGTAGGGGTGGAGCAGGACAACAGACAGTCTGTGGTGATCCAGGAGAGTGGGCAGACTGCATTCTGGAAATATTTGCTGTGTGCTCACTGTTAGCCAGATGCTGAGCTGTGCAATGGAAGCTGTGGTCTCAGGAGGCTTCCAGGTAGATTTTGCATCAAGATAACTCTACGGACTAATAGCAAAGCAGGACACTGGTGTTGGTAGAATGGTTTAGAGGAAATGTGCTCAAGGTCATACTTGATAAACCTGGCTGAAGCAGGACATTATTTTTGGAATAAGACAGATGCCCAGTGAAAACCAAGGAAGGAAGTCAGGGCAGGATATGCAGCACACTCAGCTTCTGAGCTGCTAGCTTCAGACATTTTAGAACTTTTCTGACCAGGGACTGGGCTGGACTGGGCTGAGCCTGCAGATAATGGTCACCTGATAAGGATGTATAGTCAGGCATTCTGATAGTAGAAGGACAAGGCCATGAATGCTTACTATCTATTCACCTCCTTACCTGCCCCGTCTCTGGCCCTGCTTGTGAGAATCATTTTGTTCTGTGGTTAGGAAGAGTGAGATTTTTGGAAACTTCTCGGTAGCAATCCCTTTTGGACAGCAGAGATGGCAAGAGGCCCTGTCTCCATCATCATTTGTACTGGCATGTTCTTGACCATTCTAGGGCTGAGATGTCATTAGGTATCTCCTAATGACTAATAGTCCTATTGGGGAAAACAAAGCAAAAACAAAAATAACCCCCCCCCCAAAAAAAAACCTAAAAACCAAACCAAACCAAAAACAAACAAAAACCCAGCAACCAAAACTGAGTGAGCAGCTTAACTTGAGACTGCAGGTTAGCCTGCACTGAAATGACATCTAATGGCTGCGATGTTGGTAATGGCATTAGTGGCAAAAGGGTAACAATGCCTGGCACCTAGCAGGCCTGCAGTAAATATTTGTTGACAGAGTAGGTGTTAGCAAAGTGCTTTATAATTCACAAAACTCCCAAATATATTTTCTCTCCCAGACTTTGTGAGATAGGAAGAACATTATACCCATTTGATAATGAGGCATCTGAGGCTTAAAAGGTTGCCGGTAAATGGTAGAGCTAACGCTGGAACTCAGGTCTTTGGGGTCTCCTTCTAGTGTTCTGAATATGAAGACTCTTGTGAAAATGCAGACAGGTGTTGCCAGAGATCTTGCTATTTGTACATTTGAATTTTGGATACTTATTAAAAGATACTGTTTTTTAATGCAAAACTTTTCTTCTTTTTTTTTTTTTTTTTAAAGGAACTGTGCCTCTCTGTGTGCATCTTTACCAAATTGAGCCCTTGGGTCTCTTTATTTTTAATAAGGAAGAAGCACTGGGGTCTGGAACAGCTGAACCAAGCATCATTGCTGCCTCTTCATTAGCTCTTTCTGTCTAATTATGTTGAAACCTAGGAAGGAAACAGCCAAGGCAGCCATTTTGTGTTTAGCAGAAATGGTCATGTATGACCTTGAACCTACCCACTCTTTCACCTTTTCTGCCTTCCTTCTTTCCTTCCCTTTGCCCTACAGAAGGCCATTAAAATGAAACTTTTCACTAGACAGTAGTGTATTTTTTTGGCCATGCTGTGTATATGACAGATAGACTTCTGGGGTCTTAGAGACTTGGTAAATTACCCTCTTTTTCTTGGTACCCAGTCATGTAGTGCAAAGAAGCAATTGTTTTTTCTTTAAGAAGAAATTAAATACAAGACATTTCTCTGAAGCACTTGGAGGACCTTGGGGTCCTGTAAATGGCTTTGAAAAAAAAAAAAAAAGGTACACCTGAGAGGTTTTGTTGCTGAAACTTGGGCCCCGAGTTTGCAGATAAGAGGAAAAGTGTTGGCCTCAATCCCAGGCCTGTTGCAGATGATTTTGTCCAGTCATCAGTGGTGACTGACCTCTGGGCCTGTTCACTCTGATCAAGGTTACAGCAGGAATTTTCCATATTCATGTTCCTCTGTCATTACACAAATTGTAAGGCAACAAACACGGAGAAAAGGTGATTTATTATATTCAGAGATCCATGCTTTGTATGAAGGAGCCTTGGACCAGTTGCAGTTTTTAAGACTCAGTTTTCTGCCTGCTTCCTTGATCTGGCTGGCCTTGTTTCCCCCTTTTCCATTCCTATCTTTGTTTCTTTCTCCTCAACCAGAATGGCCTCCCTTACCTTCCCTATTTTTATTCCCAGTTTTACCCCTGTTTCCACCCAGCACACAGCCACTAGAGTGCCTATGCCATTAATTCCCTTGCTTAAAACCCTGTAGTGAGTCTCCATTGTCTTTGGAACAAATCATTCTCCATGGCAGAGTGCCCCCAGTGGGGGGCTTTTTGGACTCTTCCCAATGCCCCGGCACATTTGCACAGTCCTGCTTTTAGCCACACCTGTAGCACCTGAACACACAGGCCCCCTGCCAGCCTCTGTGTTCTTGCACATGCCTTTCCATTGTTCTAGTTTTAGTTGTTTAGATTTTAGTTCAGGTGTTATCTCCTCTGTGTAGCTTTCTCTCTGTGCCAAGGGAAAATTTGGTGCTTTTTCTTTTTTCTGCTCTTCTTGTATATCAGGTATATTCTTACCATATGTATTTTATTTATTTATTTTTAAAGGGAGAGGGACAGAGAGAGAGAGAGATAAAGAGAGAAACAATTTTATTTTAGTTTTTCATGTGGCTTTTGTTGCTCCAAGCATCGTTGTGTAGATGGTGCTGGGGTTTGAGCTCATGTACTCAATGTGAGGCAAACGCCGTAACCGCTGAGCCACCACTCCAGTCCCCTACCATATATTTTATACACAATTCTAGAAGCATTTGTTTGAATGCTTATCCATTTCTCTTACCCCAAATTCATTAGGCAGATTCATTCTTTAGCCAACCATCATTGAGTACTGACTCTTAGACCTTGGACTAAATGAACAATGAGCTTTTTTTTTTTTAATTTTTATTTCTTTTAAAGTGAGAGGGACAATTTGTGTGTGAGAGAGAGACAGAATCCATTTTTATTTAATTTTTCACATGGCTTTTGTTGCTCTGACACTTAGTTGTATATGTGATATTGGGGTTTGAACCCACATATTCGCACATGCAGGGCAAGTGTTGTAACCGCCGAGCCATTGCTCTAGCCCCTAAGTGAGCTTTTGATACATTCACTCATTTGGTCTTCCTTCGATGTAGAGATTATTATCATCTCCACTCTGCAGAGTAGGGAATTGAGGCATAGAGAATTTAAGTGACTTGGCAAAGCTAGTGTTTGGTAGACCTGGGATCTTTTTCAAGGCACTATAGTAGATGGCATAAAGTCCCATATAAAGTTCCCTCATGGAACTTGTGGTCTAATAGATGAGAGAAGTCACAAGGTCAGTCCAGTATGCCAGGTGCAGCGATGAGGATGTTCCAGGTAAGGGAGCAGATAGGTGGGGCTGATCCATCGTAGGGGGTGTCCTGGGGCATATGCACACTCATCTTGCACATTCCCAGTACTCAGCCCTGTGTTAAATTTGTTTTTTTCCTGTAATCAGGACTTAATTCTCAATTACCTTTTTAGCTTTACCCTCCAAACACTCATAGGTCCATCTGTAGCACCTTCCTTCTCAGTGGGTCTGGAATCTGTTCAGGCCCCATCTTCATAAGGCGCTCTTGGCGTGTGAGTAGTGTGTGTGAGAGTGTATAGGTTTCTGGAATATCAGGAGTCTCTGGAGATTGCCTGTGCTCAGCTCATTTGTCATTGCCTAGGCTTCCTGGAGTGTTTCCATCCTAGGAAATTTGTTCTTGGCCTCAAGACAGAACTTCTAAGAACATCTCCTAGGATTGGGCTCTCTGGCACTGTGTCCCTTTCACCCCTCTAGCTCTGGCCACCTCTGCTGTGTGCTGGATCCTGTATTGCTTGCAGTGCCAAAAGCACTGAGGTGTGACTCTTGCTTGCCAGAGGCTCAGACTCTGGGAGCCTAAACCAGGTGAGGGGGCAGAAGACTGGCTAGACTGAGAAGGTGATCACTGGGCCTGTGGCAGGGCTAGGAGAACAATAGGAGAGAATCAGTTGATGAGGGGGCAGTGAAACAGGGGGATCCCTCATAGATGGATCAGCCAGAAAGGAGTGCAAGCAGGGGTATAACCAGGCGGAGTAGGTCTGAGAAAGGAGAGATATGAAAGAGCTGGCCCTGGGACCATTACTTGATGTTTTTTCCATTAGAGTAGCTCCCATGGGGGGCATTAGTGTAGACCCAAATAGACACTCCAAAGGATAATGGTTTTTTATCAAAAATAGTGATAATAATAAAAATGAACCCAGTGCCCCGTTAGGAGACCAGTCTGACTTTTAGGAACACAAAAGGAGTGAGAGAGTGGTGAGCAAAATGTAATGAGTTTCTTTTGAGTGTATTGTGCCACGTTCATGGTATGTCATTTAATTTTCATGACCACATGACTACATTTATTGATAGGGAACTGAGACTGAAAGTCATATGTAAACAGGAGAGCAGTGTTTGAAGCCAGGTTGATTCCAGAGCTTCATCTCAGCATGCTACTTATTCCCAGGGAACTGAGCCATCCAGGGAGACAACTGAGTAAACTCCTAGTACCGCACAGGAAGACAAAAGCTGACCAGTGTGAAAATTCCAAATAGGGAACAAATGACTGTTGAGATCTTTGCCAGCATGGTCTGTGTTATCTTAGAAAAAAGCAATGTTTTCTGTAAAGAGTCAGGTTCTTTTTACTTTCTTTTCCCTGCTTTGACCATAGCTGTGTCTTTCAAAGGTTCTCCAATAGCCCAGGGCAACCATCTGACTCTGAAATCTCTGAAGGACCCTCTCCACCTTTCCTTGTCTGTTGGTACTTTGATGAATAAGCCCAAGATAGTTTCGGCCGGCCTGCCAGAACCTATTCTGAGTGTGTGATCTGTCTTAAGGCCACTGCTCATTTGGGCTCCTTTAATAATTGAAGGCTAATGTTAAACGTTTTCCAGTTTGTCCTTCATTAACAGGAGTGGTTCTGTGTGTAAGTGATACTCCCTGCTTCCCAAGGACATTCTCCTTCCTGAAGTGTAGCTGATTCAGCATGGTCCGAAGCTGCCACTGGGTAACTTGGATTTCACTGAGTCCTCTTGAGAGATCTCACCCATCTCATCTTTGAAACCAAGTACATGAAGCTTTGTGGCTGAGGCTGGGAGATCACCATCCTGAGAATTTGGAATAGGGAGAGTGGACTATAGAACACATTCAGCCATTTCCTGTGTGCTGAGGAGCCAGTGCATTTTGTCACTTTAATACAAAAAAAAGGGGCTACTGCTGGTCTCAGTTTCATCTCTTTACTATACATCAGTCTGGATCTAATTGCAGTTTTCCCAAATCATGTATTCTTTCTAGCTTCCCAGTGTCTGCATGTCTCTGGCTTTCACCACCTTTCCCCACACTCTGCTGACCTCTGCTTTCCCTGTCTAGTGATATTCAGCTCTTGCTGTCCTTGGAGTAAGGACTTTTCTCCTACACAGCCCTTTGTGTCTACCTCTTTCTTGGCACTCAGTTCCTATGTGAGAGTTAACCTGTGTGCTTGCCTTTCCCACCATGGACTGAGAACTCTTGGGGATGAGGGAATTATGAAATGTATGAACAAATGAACAAACCAAGATGCTTGAAAATTCTGCTGCTGGGAAAAGAACAATAAAAAAGAAGATCAACATTTATTATTGTGTCCCAGGTATTGGGCTAAGTGTTTTCCATGTGCTATCTCATTTAATCTTCACAACAGCCTTAAATTGTGAACGTTGGAGGTTATGCCCAGAAATCAAGCTTACTGTAGTCCTTCATGTTATTCTTGTTTTTGTACTGACTCATCATAAATGATCTGCTTTATAATTTAATAATGAGTACTTCAAAACTTAAAAGATGCTTTGTTTTAATTTTGCAGATTCTTAGTTTAGGATTGAATATAATAACGTATCAGATGACTGTCAAAATGCAAAACCAACTGTTTTGCTGGAAATAATTACACTTTGCCAAACGCGTTTATCTTGAGCAGCTCCAGTGTATTAATGTACTGCACTGTAAATGTGAGCCTTGTGATGTATGGATTATGTGGGAATATTAGAATTGCAATTAAACCAAATGCAGATCCATTGGATGGGTGGTAGAAAGGGAAATAGAATGTGTCCCTTTGTTAAATACATTCCCCTGAAGATAAGTTTGTAATTTGACAATCTAGGCAGCTGGAAAAATTAGGAGCTGCTTCACTAGAGAAGCTGGCCTGATTCTTCAAACTTGCACTTGGAAAATGAAACCATTTGTTCTCTTGGTGAATCTCTGGTTAGAGCGCTTGTATCTCAGGCTATGGACCTACACAAATAGACTTGTCTCTAGCCAGGTCAAGTCCACTGCCTTATGGGGATGATTGTCTTTGCCTTTGTCCCTTGGCATTGCCCAGAGCTCCTTCATACAAAGCATGGGTCTCTGCCTCCCAGGTAGGACACTGGTCCCTCCAACTTGGCCTGTCTAAAGTGAGACAGCCTAGTAGAAGTTGGGTATGGACAGACATGTGTTTGAATTCAGGTGTATTATTTAAGGAAAGTCCATTTCCTTTCTGTACCTCAATTTCCTCATCTATAAAATGGAGATAATTATTTGAACTGTTACTTACCAGGTACCCATTATATGCCAGCCACTGTTCAAGGCATTTGGGAAATGGAAAGAACTCCTCGTCCTTAAGGAATTTACATTTTAATGAGGGAAAACCTAGACATAACAAATTAAAAATTATATAGAATGTTAGAAGGTAATAAGTACAATAAAAAGAAGAAAAAAGAGAACAAGTTAAGAGATGCTGAATTTTAGAAAGGGACTGGGGAAAGTGTGGGTTGCAGTTTTAAGAGGCCCCATTGAGGTGGTGACAAAGACGTGAAGTTGGTGAGGGACTTCCATGCAGATAATTGGGGAAAAGTCCCAAGTGGGAGCAGCTCTGGCATGTTCCAGAAACAGGAAGAAAGCTTGAATGATTCAAGCAGGGTGATCCTGGGAGAGAATAAGAGAAGATGTTATTGAGAGACCACAGTGTTAATATCCTCAGGGTTGTGAGGATTTAATGAAGTAGTGTCTCTAAAGCACCTTGTGGTTCCATTAAACTTTGCTTTTTTCTATTACCTCCCTGCCACCCAGGCTGCAGACTTCAGTGAGACCTTGATGTCTCCCTTCTCTTTACCCCCATTGCCAATCACTGTGTGTCCTTTAATCATGTCTTTCTCTCCTGTCCCTTTTCTTTTGTTCCCACTGTCTTTAACGTAGTTGGTAGCTTCCCATCTTGTCCAGTCACTGTAGCTTCCTAACCATCAGATATGTTTTCGCCAATCTCTCCCTCACCGTCCCTCCAACCACCCTCTTCCTTTCCAAGCCATGATGCAATATCAAGCCAAATCTTTCCTGTTTATAACCCCTCAGCTGCTCATTAGTGTACTCATTTATTCTTTCTTTTGTTCATACATTCAGCATCTTTTGAATATCTACTAACATGCAAAGTCATCTGAATTCAATCTAATGGAGGAAACAGACTTGGAAATAATTATAGTACCAATTTAGAAATGTTTGTTTTTACCCTAGCTTGTTTCAAAAAAGATTTGGGGTTCAATGATTTATTATGTAACATCATGAATAATATGGAACAGCTTTCTATATATGTATAAGATCAAGTTCTGCTCTCTCAACCCAGCATTTAGAGTCTTCCTGCTTAGGGACAGACCTACCTTTCTAGTTTCATCTCCTACATCCAAGTTAAGTGAACCTTCTACTTCAGACAAGGGGATAATTTGCAGTTCCATAGGGAGAACATAGGGTTCTTTTTCTCACTTCCATGCCTTTGCTTACACTCTTCCTTTGCCAGGAGTGCTGGTTTTGCCTAATCCATGTTCTGCTTATGGCATCTCTATGGGAAGTCTCTCTGATCCCCAGATCTTAAATCTCTCCCTTCTCGGAACTTTCATAGCATTTCTCTCTTTTCACTCACTGCTTTCTACCTTGGATTTTAGGTTGGCATACATGCATGCATGCATGCATGCATGCACGCATGTACGCATGTGCTTTCCTGCTTAATTTCCCGTACTTAAAATCCTTGAGACATAGATCATTTTAATCTTTTATCACCAATAGCACCTGTCACAGTACCTTTTCTAGAAGAGTCACTCAGTAAGTTTTTGAGTGAAGGAACGAATGAATATTCCCTTTACCATAACATCTGGAAGTGTCATAACATCTGTGAAGTGATTTGTTTTAGTGGTGCTCTTTCTTATGCTAATATGAGTGAAGTACTAAAAAGTTCCTGAAGCCCAAATATATTGACCCTTCAGGGAGCTACTACCTTCTGGTGATGTAACTCAGACTCAGAATGATTTTTCTGATTAGAAGCCATGACGTTGTCTCTGTGAGTAGTTCCAAGGATCTGAATTAGAAGTATACCCTTTTGGAGATATGCTCATTTATGAGTTGAAGACTGCCTCTATTTTGAAGTGCTCTGTTTTTACCAGTAGGCAGGTGGTGTCTGCTTAGCCCACAGGCTATCAAAGACTACCCACAGGCTTTGATGACTTTCAGAAAGTTACTTTAATGACTTGAACCTCAGTTTTTAAATCTGTAAAATTGAAATAAAAATGCCTATCACTAGGCTTAATGTGGATGAACCACCCATGTAAAGGAAAGAGCCTAGTAAATACTTCTAAATTCCACTTAACAACAATCAAAATAATAGTAAATTTAGTTCCCTTTGTATCTGAGGAGTTCCTGTGGACACAGCAACTCAATTGACATTGTATATATGAGTCACTTGGTGGATGTTATTAAAATCTAGAATCTGATTTAGTAGGTATGAGATGGAGCCTGAGATTGTGTATTTCTAACACTTCCATGATCCTTGGACCATACTTTGAGTAGGAAGATGTTAGGGTAGTGGTTCTCAAATGCTAGCCTGCTTCCGAATCACCTGGAAAGCTTGTTAAAATGGATTTCTGAGGAGCTGGAGTGGTGGATCAGTGGTTGGAGCACTTGCCTGGCATATGCAAGGAGCCAGGTTTGAACCCTAGAACCATTTACATAACTAAGTGTCGGAGAAACAAAGGCAGATGAAAAAATAAAGTTGACTCTTTTCTCTCCCTCTCATTCTCCCCCTCTCTCTGGATTTCTGAGTGTCACCTCTAATGATGTACTCATTTAGTAGTCTAGAGTGAGACCTGTGAATTTGTCTTTCTAATAATTTCCCAGGTGAATCATGCTGATATGCAAATCCAGAGATCATATATCTGGCTAGACTTTGGGATATCTTAACAATTAAATAACAACAGCCAGTACTTACTGAGCACTTATGTGTCAGGCTCTGTGTCAAAAAGAGCTTCATATAGTTCTGTTCCTTTTTTAAAAATTCTAAAATCATTTTTTAAATTTATTTTTAATTGACTAACAATGTACATGTTTATGGGATACAATGTGATGTTGGGGTATGTGTTTACAGTGTAGAATGATTAAATCAGGCTAATTAAGAACTTTGTCACCTTGCTTTTCATGGTGGAAACATTTAAAATCTGTTAGCAATGTTGAAGTAAACAATGTATCATTATTTATTATAGTCACCATTCTGTACGATACATTGCTAAAGTTTATTGCTCCTGTCTAATTGAAATTTTGTACCTTATTCCCATTAGTTCCCCTTAATTCTGATAATCCTGTGAAGTAGATACTATGGTTTTCTAGCTTTATTTTCCTCATGCTGATCAATTTATAAGAATCAGCTGGTAAGCCTGCTAAAAATACAAATTTCTAGGTCTCTACCTTAATTCTTGTTTTGGTGGGGCCCTGTGCCTCTGATTCATATGATCAGGTCAAACTGGAAATAACTGCTGTAGCTAATCAGCTGCTCTGCTTCTCTTTCATTTATGCCCAATGCAGTGTCAGTTTTGAAGAAATAACATATCAATATAACATAACACTTGACACTAAAAGTGACACTCAACAAATTTTTCTTTGATGGTTCAGAAAGTGCTTCAAAATTTCCAAATGCCTTAAGGTTCTCATTATGCCCATCCCTGACCTGTAGAGGTATAGAAAGATCAGGTGACAGCGGCCTTGTTTACTAAGAAGCTGAAAGAGTCCATGCTGACTATGACACTGGGCTTTCTTTTTTTAAAAAAATTTTAATTAAGGAATTGAGTTATTGTAAATCATAAATGCATGTAAAGTAACAATATGATATACATATATTCTTAAACCAGAATTATCTACCCCCTAGATCCCTCCTTATTCTCTCTCCCTTTCCCCTCCCCACTTGCCCCCTCCTGCTCCTTCCCAATACATATCTGTGATTTCCTTAGATTATGTGTTGCTACGCCTTTGCTGGGTCTAATGCATGAGGTTGACTGACTTTCACACAGGCGTGGGTTTAGCTCCAGCCACTACAAAAGAGTGAAAACATTCAACCCTTAACTCTGGGTTTGGCTGACTTTGCTCAGCATGATTTCTTCCATTGACACTGGGCTTTCTTAAGCATTAAAATTGTTTGGAAAATTATTCTAGAAAATTGGTCTTCATTGCATCTAGGTAGATTCTGATTCTATAGGATTTTAAGAGAAATGAACTGTGGCTTCCTTTCATGAAAGTCCAGTTTGTTTGCCTATACCAAGGCCAGCCTGGCCCGTCACTGCTTAGAGCATACAGCATCCCTGTATCAACAATTCCAGCACCTGTGTTGCTTTCCTGGCTAGGCCTTCGGCTCTCCTCTGTCTTTTCAGCCACTGGCTTCTTTGCATAGCCTTTCCCATTTAGCCTGAGGTGGTTGTTTCATATTTCATTGGAACTATGGCTGAGGATAGAAAAGGGGGAAAGTGCAGAGTTGTATTTGTAGTTGGAAATTCACCAACCCCTTGTCTGCTCTGAGAGGTCCTATGTGTCTACTTTTCTGGGTATAGTGGAGTGGAGTGGTGAGGTGTACTGAGGGTGAGGTTGTCTGTTAAAAGTACCATATTTGAGCCATTAGGAAAGATTATTCTGAAACCAAAGAAAATTGAGGTTTTCTTTTGTTCTGCTGGTACTAGTCTGAATTATCTCATGGGCCAGTTGAATGAATAGCCCTCAGAATAGTTTTTGGGTGTTTCAGTTTGTTGGGATGAGTAATGGACCAGGAATCAGAAGAGCTAGGGACTCAGGTCAGCCCTTCCGTTGATTTCTTCTGTGATCTTGAGCTATTTAAATCATCATCTCTGTAGACATCAATTTTATCTCTAAAATGAGGAGATTGGACTCAGTGATCACAGGATTAGCCTGATGTTTTGTGATTTTTATGATGACCTAATCCAAGGAAATGTCCCATCTTAATAACTTGTCCCCAAATGTAGTCAGGTTCAACCACTCAGCCAATATCTATTGAACTTGTTCCCTTGCACATGGTGGTGGTTACAGCTATGAATAAGGCACATTGATCCACTGACTCCTTCTTTCATTTAGTTATACTACAACCATCTATTTATTGGGCACCAATTATTTTCCAAGCACTATTTAAAAAGCTTTGAGAGATACAAAGATGAATTAGGAAGGTGCTGTCTAAATGGGAGATAAGATTGCAGTAAGTGAAGCTGTTCCTAACCACCCTCTCTAAAAGAGAACTCTTTTTTTATTCTTCATATCTGTACCTTCTTTTGAATAGCACTTATTACATGACCCTCTTATTTGTGTAGTATCTGTCTCCCCATCATGGTGTAAGCTCCATGAGAGATGGGGCATTGTTTTGCTGACTCTCATATTCTAGTGCCTAAAATAGCAACTGACACAAAATAAATGTTCAGTAAAATATTTAAAAAATAAAATATCTCTAAAAGAAGCTGGAAATTATATGTTGTAAAGGATATTTAGATCAAGTGTTTTGGAAGCTCACTGAGGGGCGAGACCTCTTCCAGCCTCGTACCGAGCTTCCAAACTCTGATTGCACCTTAGAAATGCCTTAGACACTTTTTAAAAATGTCAGTTGCCTGGGTCCTATGCCAGATTTATTAAATCAGAATCTCTGAGGGTGATGCTTGGGCATCAGTATTTTATAAGTGCTCCCCAGGTAACAATAATATATAGTTAAAATAATGTGAACTAGAATAATCATGGGAATTTCATAGAGGAGGTGGCATTTGAGCTGCCTTGAAAATCAGGTAGGATTTGGATAAGAAGGAAGCTTTCCAGATGGAGTGCATAACATGAATGAGGCAGAAATCACAGGCTGTGTCAGGGATCAGCAGGTATTTCATTTTGGCCAGAGCTGAAAGAGCACAAAGGAGAATAATTGAAGCAATGTTGTAAAGGTTGACTGGGTCCAGTTAAAGAAGGACTTCAAATGCTAGGCCATGGGATTTGATCTTCATTTGGTTATGTAGTCACTGAGAATTATGAATGGTTTCTAAACAAAAATGATGTGACTAGAGTCTTCCCTGACCACATTTGGAGAGGATGGTTTGAAGCAGGCAGGGAAACCAGTTAAGAGGCAGTTGCTGTGGCTTATAAAACATGGATGTTGCTCAAGGCAGTATCACTGATAGAAGTGCTAAGGTAGGGCTGGAGCGGTGGCTTGGTGGTTACGGCACTTGCCCTGCATGTGCAAGTACGCGAGTTCAAACCCCAGCACCCACGTACACAATGAAGTCTCAGGGCAACGAAAGCCACATGAAAAACTAAATAAAAATTGTTTCTCTCTCTCTCTCTATCCCTCTCTCTTAAAAAAAAAAAAAAGAAGTGCTAAGGTAGAGCTTATACAACCAAGCGCTGAGGTCTGTTCACCTTCTAGCTACAGCTCTCCTCTCTTGGTGGAATCACTGGCATTGCGGGGATCACAGCCATTGATCAAGCCAGGGGAGTCACCCTGCACTATGTCCCAAGCCAGCTTTTCCCTATGCATGTCTGGATCAATAGATCTCCTCCTTGAAACCATAGGTCGTTTTACCCAGAGGTGCATTGCTACAGAAGGAATTCAGTTCCATCCCAAGCCGCCTTTGAGTCAAGTTTCTGTTGTCTTAATATGGCAGTGTGTGTGATTTTGCTTCTTCTCTGGCTAATTTCAGCACCATGAGTGAGGTTATCTCTACTAGGATCTGGAGCTACTAATTTCTTAAGCTCTGGGTGTGTTGAAGACAGCTTTCATCCAGTAAGATAGCTTTGAACTAGGTTAGGGGGCAGGGACCAGGGGTATATTTCTAGTAGCTTCATACCAGAATGCTCATTTAGATACAGCTGAAGTTTCTAGGGGCCCAGTACATCTGCATAGGCAAGGGCGCCATATGTGTGTAGGGCTGGGGAAAGTGGAGCTGTGGAGGGAAGGTGGCAGTTGAGTCTGTGATGCTGATGCAGGTTTGTACAGAGAGGACTGCCTGCCCTTAGCCAGATGCTGCCAGTAGCCAGCACATCCCCAGGGTCATATACTGCCCCAAAGGACAGACAAGCAAGAGTTGCTTGTGTAGATATTTGTTTCTTCCCTGTCTCTTTAGCAAGGGCTAACGTTATTCACAGTCATTGTTTCAGAATGTCAGTCCTTGGGAGATGCACAGATTTTACAGTTTTCATACCCTTTATCTCATTGGAATCTCACAGAAATCCCATGAATTAATTAAGACAGGAGTTATTGCTTCATTTTACTGATAAGAAAACAGACTAAGAGAGTAAGGTAGCTCATTCTATAGACACATAGATATAAAACATGAAGGCTGAGATTTGCTCAAGCAGGGGCCAGAGGTCACTTCTCAGGGATTCTTCTGATTGAGTATATATACATTGCTGTAGAAGTAGTTAATGTTTTGGCTTCAGGTGGGTGACTTTGGGGCAAGTTCTTTATTATGCATCTCACTATTTAGCTTTTGTCAACTGTAAAAGGAAAATGTAGGGGCTGGGATATAGCTCAGTGGATGAACACTTGACTGGCATCCATGAAACTCTGGGTTTGATCCCTGTCACTGCATTAAAAAGGAAAGAAAGAAAAAAGAGGAGGGGGAGGAGGGAGAAGGAGAGAAAAGAAATATAGTATTCAATTAATGGGATTATTTGATGGTTTAAAGGATCACTTATTTAAAAAACTTCCAGCACATTGCAAAAGAAAACATTAGATGTTCAATTAATCCCTTAAAAAACTTTTTTCTAGAAATAATTAGATTCACAGAAAAGTACATACAGAGACTCTTATGTATCCTTTAAGGAACTTCTCCGCAATGGGACAGTCATATATATTTGTGGTATAATATCAAAACAAGGAAATTGACATTGGTATATCTATTTTAACTATAGACCTTATTCAGATCTTTGTATTTTTAGATTAAAAAAATTGGAGAGCTGGGATATAACTCAATGGTAGAGCAACTGCTCAGCAAATGAGAGGCTCTGAGTTCAATTCCCAGCATCACAACCCCCCACCCCCCAAAAAAAATTGGACTAGATTATTTCTGAGTTTTTTTTCCCCTAGCTCTGAAATGCATTGAATAGTATCTTCATTGCCCTTGATTTCTCTGTAGCATCTGACTTTCCAGAAGCTTTCTTCTTCCTTGATTTTTATAACATGGTGTATTTCTCACTATCCTCTCATGTCTGGTTCTTTGTCATTGTCTTATCTTCTGTACTCTTCCTCCCAGATTTAGTTCTTAGCCACTGCTCTTCTCCCTGTGTTTTTTGCTCAGATGGAAATCTTTATTTCATCTTTATCTGATGATTCTGAAATCAATATTCCCTCCTCCATTTGCCAGGCTCCTCTCTGGTTCCGTTTCTACCTATTTGCTGAATATATGCTCTAATTTACATCTAAAACTAAACTTTTCGTGTTTTTTTTTTTTTTAAAGAGAGAGGGACAGTGGGGGGGGGTGGAGAGACAGAATCAATTTTATTTAGTTTTTCATGGACTTCCGTTGCTCGGACACTTCATTGTATACATGGTTCTAAGGTCTGAACCTGCATACTTGCACATGGCAGGCAAGTACCGTAACCGTTGAGCCACCGCTCCAGCCCCAACTTTTCATTTTTTAAATCTCGAAATAGTGCCCTTTTGGGGCTGGAGCAGCGGCTCAGCGATTACGGTACTTGCCTGGCATGTGCAAGTATGCGGGCTCAAACCCCAGCACCACATACACAACAAAGTGTCCAAGCAACGAAAGCCACATGAAAAACTAAATAAAATTGATTCATTCATATTCTCTCTCTCTCTCTCTCTCTCTCTCTCTCTTTCACATCTATCTATCTATCTCTCCTTCTCTCTTAAAAAAAAAAAAAAGAAGAAAAAAAATAGTGCCCATTTGGGGCTAGAGTAGTGGCTCAGGAGTTGGAACACTTGCATTGCATCTCTGAGGACCTGGATTCAGTACCGCATACACAACTAAGTGTTGGAGAAACAAAGACTGGATGAACAAATAAATAAAATTGATTCTCTCTCTCTTTTTTCCTCTCCCTTTCCCTCTCTCTTAAAAAAACAAATAGTGCCCTATTACCTCTCCACCTGAATTCCTTTATTTCTTCCAGTGAGTCATTACTAAAAATACCCAGGGCTTCATAAGGAAATGTTTCAGTGATAGATATGTTCATTATCTTGATTGTGGTGAGGATTTTGCAGGGTGTATGCATGTTAAACCTTATTAAATTATATACATTAACTATATGTATGTCAATTATACCTCAGTAAAACTGTTAAAAACAAAACAAATCTTCTCATAGCCAGGCAGCCGAGGCTTGAATCCTGGCTCCCTCATGGGGCAAGGTACTCAACCTCCCTCTGTCTCATTTTATAAATGAGGATCATAATAATACATTACCATATAGGATTGTTGGAAGGATTAAGTGCATTAATTCAAGTAAAGTGCTTAAAACAGTACTGCAGGTCACATTTTAAGGTCTCCAGAAGTGTTCATTGTTGTTTCTGTTCCTCTCATATTCAGCTCAAGTACACTGTGTCTGGCACAATAAGCAATTGATAAGTGTTTATTGAATGAATGAATGAATGAATGCTGTCTTAAACTTGAAGCACTATTTTTCCCCTCTCTGATTTTTATCCAAATATTGCTTCTTTTTAAGATTCAGCTTAGGTTTTACCTGATCTGTGAAGTTTTTTCCCACCTACCTAAGTCTATAAGGACTTGCTGGCCACCCTCTCCTGTATCCACACTGATGTTTTTGTACTATGATTTGGCACCACATGTACCTGTCTTTTCTCTCTAACTATGTTGGATATTCTTTGAAGGTGCCTGTCATTTCTGAATTTTTTTTCTATGTTCTCTTTGCCTATGTTGGGCATATAGTAGGTGTTCAGTAAAAGTGGAAGGAATGAATGAACTTGTCTGATTTTCAACATATTAGGGAGGCTTCATGTAATATGACAGGTTCCCATCAGTTATCTCATTATTAAAAGAAACTCAGAATTTACAAGATTTAGCCCTGGGGGGAAATTTTCTAAGTATTTCTAGGTGGCAAGTGTTCTCAATTCTGTCTGTCTGAGCTCCTCTTCTATTTTGGGTATTGAGGGAACTGTAGACCTCCTTGAATAACCAAGTTTGGACCCACACCTTTCTCAGTTCCTTGGGCACAGCTGAGGCAGCTGGCACTGTTCTGAAGGCTCATCTGAATAATAGTAATGAAGTGAAAGAGAACTGGGCAAAGAAGAGAGACGTTAATCAGTCTGGAACATTTAATCAAAGACAATTTGTCTCTAGCCCCAAGAGATGGACGCAGTTCCCCTGCCTCTAGCCTGACCCTCTGTTTTCCAGCTGCAGCCTATTGCTTCTATGCAAGGTCTATTCTGAAACTGTTTTCCCAGGAGCTCCTTCTTGGACCTCTGATATTTTTGTGTTCAAGATTCAAGAACCTGATTTCTATTCCTGTGGATACAATTATCCTTTTTCTAGTTCTGAGACATATGCCCAGATTGGATCACCATTTGGGCAACATTCCACTCCTGACATGTTGCTCTGGACTTTCGTCTTTACAACGTAGACTGATAACCATATCATCAAGAAGACATCCATACCGTCATAGTTGCTCAGGCACAGTAGTGCATTATTCTGTGCCGTTCCTCTGGATTCGCATTGCCCTTTCCAGCAGCATTTCCTGCTGGAAATGGGAATATATTGGTTCCCTCATATCTTGGAATACACTCCTTTACACCATGCTGTTCTTTCTCACAAAGAATCTAGAATAATTCAGTAGCACTGGGTGCCTTAGGACAGAAAAGACATTGCTTCTGGTCAACACAATAATATGTGCCAATTACATTGTTCCTTTCATTTACAAATTATAACATGTCTCATGTTTATTTAATCATTTCCATATAATAGGTATTATGTTTCTATTTTTTTGGACAAAGAAAATCTAAGATTCCTAGAAAAGAAAGGTGTTTGCCCAAGATGATAAAGTCAGTGAGTGGTGAAGCCCCCTCCCTCTAAACCCTATACTTTTCCCATTGTACCTCCTGTCTCCTCCTACCAGTACATTCTCTTGAAATCTGTTTAGGCTTATTCTGGCTTTAGCCCTAGTTGTTTCCTGTGATTCTAGACAGAACTCTATTACTTTCTCTGCTGCTTCTATACTTTTTAATCTTGGGAAAATTCCATAGGTTCCAACAGGAGTTTTTTCCTCTGAGACTCTACGATTCTTCCTGTGGCTTCCCAAGGTGATTGTGGAACCACATCTGTGTCCTTTAGTTAAAGCTCCTACTAGTTTCTGCTCTCATATTTCCTACTGTCAGATTTGTTGTTGGTCTGAATTTTAGGCCCTTCTTTGTCTCTTCATCTGTCCCATATTTTGCACTATTCTTACTAGTCTTGTTTTTTTTGATAGACAAAGGCTCACCCTTCTGTCAGGTAGGCTGAGTTTCTCACATTCATTCATTTATTTACTCATCTCTCATTTCTTTATTTACACATCCCTCATCAACCATATTCTAAATACTCATACTATATATAGGATTGGAATTTCTAAGATGTTAAAATATAGTTTAGGGACTGGAGCAGTGGCTCAACAGTAAAGTACTTGCCTGGCATGCACGAGTACCTGGGTTTGAACCCCAGCACCACATACACAACTGAGTGTTGAAGAAAGAAAAACCAGATGAAAATATATAAAATGATTCATTTTTTCCTTGTGTCTTAAAAAATAAAAATAAAAAACAGAACATGGTTGAGGAGACCGAGAAATCAGGGGGTCCTCTAAAATTCAATATGGTAATGGTTATGATAGTATAAATATAAAGCCTTCTGGTGGAACATAGGCAGAGGTATATATAACACAGATTTGAGGGATCAGAGAAGTCTTGTTAGACTGGATCATGTCTAAACTGAGTCTTGATACCTAGAGCAAGTGGTGGTGGTTGGGGGAGTCACCAGGAGGGGCAAATTGCAGGCAAGAAGAGCTAACTATGTGAAGACCCCAAGTAGCATGTTCAGGAAATGACAAGCACTTCAGCCTGACTGTAGCAGAGATATAGGGAGGGCGAGGCATGAAGCAGGGGATGTCGTCTAGAGGCAGAGTATGCAGACCCTTATCTTGTTATAAATGTGATGAGAGGCCATTGGAAGATGTAAAGCAGAGGAATGGCTTGTTGTAGGAAGAGCACTGTGATGGCAGGGTGAAGAATGCATTGGAGAAAGAGACAGAGATGTCTCAGAAGACTGTGGCAGTGATTGAGCCCTGAGTTGAATTCATAAACTTGAGTTAAGGCTATGGCAGCAACAATGGAGAGAAGAAAATGGATTTGGACTATTAGAGAGGTAGAATTTCTGGGTTTGCAACTGATTAGCTGTCCCACAGTGAAGAGGACATGTGCTGTGTTTTTGTTGTTGTTGTTGTTTGTTTGTTTTTGTTTTTTTAACAGAGAAGGACAGTGAAAGAGGGAGAGAGAGAGGCAGAGAGAATCAATCTTCATTGAGTTTTCCACATGACCCTTGCTGCCCTGATACCCAGTTGTGTACGTGGGTGCTGGGGCCTGAACCCACGCACCCGCGCGTGCCAGGCAAGCGCTGCAACTGCTGAGCCACCGCTCTAGCCCCACATGTGCTGTTTTGTCTCACCCTTTCATTTGTCTGTGTTGATGTCTCCTACAGCCATTCCTTTTTGCTGTCAGCAGGGAAATCTGATGTTTCTTGGAGTTTGTTTCTTGGTTGGGTTCTGTTTATTCATTCATATACCCCTACGCCATCCATCCTCCCTCTGAGATATTTCTCATTTTTTCCAAGCTTACCGTCATTAGTAGTTTGATCAATGCCAGGGCATTCTTTCAGTTTGCATTTGGAAACCCGAGTGACTCTTTTAGTATCCCTTTAGGTAACCCTAACTCTCCCCCGCTGCCTGGATAGTATTATCCTCTTTCCAGAGTGGTACCTGGGGAAAAGTGAAGAAAAGGGTAAGTACTTGCTGAGTTATCTCAAAAGGAGGAAGAGGCTAGTATCTCTCTTGCATATTTAGAATAGATCTTTAAATAAAGAACATATAACCAATTCCCATCAAGAAAAGAGAAAGCCCGGTGTGGGTGAGTGACTTGTTCCAGGCTGGGGACATTTGGAAATGTCTTCTCCATGGTAGTGCTCACTCATTTAAACTTTCATGGAGTAAAATAGAGCATTGATATCAGAAGGAGCCCTAGAATTCATCTATCATCATCCTCATTTTGATGAAGACTTTGAAGTCCCTAGGGGTCATGTAGTTTGCCCAAGGTCACAATTAGCTAGTAGCAGAACTGGGACCAGAAGAGAGGCCTTCTAGTTCAGTTCTTGTTTCACTGTCCCAGCAAAAAAGTACATATTTTTTTTTCTTTTTTCTTCTTTTCTTTTCTTTTTTTGTCATTAGTTTGACAATTTGACAGTCTGGAGAAAAAGACTTACAAGTTGTTTCAAGGACAATCTAGTTTGATTTTTCCTGTTTTCTCCAAGAGACTGGAAATAGCTTGTCCAAGGTCACATAATGATCGAGGGGTAGAGTGGCCTGCAGACTTGAAGTCTGATGCTCTTCCCTATATATCCAAAGTCTCACCCAGGGCCTAGAGTTGGGAGTTTAGACTCCAAGGACACTGAGCAGAATCATTCTTCAAATACATTGTAACCATAGTTGATTTCATAAAGTCCAAAAGATGTGATTTCTTTCTTTCTTCTCTTTTTCTTATTTGATAAAAGTGTGTGACTGTGGAAATTACGTCAGTTTAATTAGGCTGCTCAACACAGTACTTTTCCACTGAATTTACTAGGAACTGTGAATTTGTTGTAACAAACTGCACTGCCGGCTGCAGTATCTGATTGGCATGCCAGGAGCATCACTAGCGAACAGCTAAATAGAGATTGGGAAGAAAACTGGGTCAGGAAACAGGCCTCTGGTACCTGCAGAGGCTGCATAAGGCAGCGCAGAGGCGGCAGGTGGCCACAGCATGGCACTGTCTCCTAGAGCCTGAGCCACTGAGCACCCCACCCCCACTTAGCTCAGTGCTGCAGCCCCTCACCCCGCTGCAGGTGATTGTTCCTGTGGCCATTTTGCCTTCTGTATAAAAGCAAAGCTTTTATACCTGCCAGCTCAGGAATGGCTTTTTCTCAACTAAAAATAAAAAAAAAAAAAAATAAAACAAAATAACAACAAAAAAAGACTGGTCCAGATAGAATTTTCATTAGGTACTGTTTTTTCTTAACCAAAGAGTCTTTTGGTTTTCCAGAGCTGGGTTTGTCAGGAATCTGAAACTGGGTTTGGAAGTTCCACATAGCCTATCTCCTGCTCTTCAGTTTCATTTTGCCTGTGTCCTGCTCTTCCTTCCTTTCTCACTTTCCCCTACTCATTTTATCACATCCTGCTCTGAGAATCCCAGTGCTGAACACTGAGACAAGTCAGGAACTCTTAGAGGAAGGAGTGAGTGATTATGCCAGGAGAGTCAGTAGAGGCTTGAAGACAGTGACCTTCGAGCTGGGCTTTGAGTGATGAACTGAGTCAAGAGAAGAAGAGATGCTCTGCTGGTCTCAGGACTGCCCAATGAGTGCTGGAGACCTCCATGGTTATCTGGGCAGGGTGATCTGTCTCAGAAGGTTGAGACTGATTGGAACCCTGAGGATCTTCTCATCCAAGCTCCTTATTTTACAGGTGGGAAGACTAAGCACAGAGGAAAAGCTAGAATATAGACCACCCAGTGTTACTATAACTACACTATGCCCATTTGTGTGTTTATCCTCGTTTCTAATGAGGGTACAAGAAAATCCACTTCTTCTTTTGGGGGTTTTCTTGTCTTCATCTTTCTGACTCCTCTATCATATGAACTGAGATTTTTTTCCCAGTGATTTCCCCCTGTAAATTATGCATTAAGGAGAGTCCTGAGTCTTGTAGACCTTGGATTCCGAGGCCACTTGGATCCCTGCTAGACAGCTATATCCTTCTACCTTAGGCCAAGTGAGGTCAGGCCTGTGAGTTTTTACCAGAGATGGTGCCTCCTGAAGAACACTTGGTAGGAATGGGCCTTGTCTCAGAGTGAGGGCTCAAATTCTTATTATTGGAAAACTTGAATGTATCAAGAACCTGGGTCATTGTGGTTTTATGTTATTCTGTAAGAAAATTGGGCTCATTTCAACTAAAAATTGTTTTCAATAAATTACACTTGTACTGAAATTTGCTTTAAAGATAACTTTTGTTAGAACATTTTCATTCTATATAGCATCTCTTTTCCTTTTGAAAAGAAATCAGAGGATGGAATAAAAAACAGTCTCTCCAGTAATTTTCCCTAGATCTTTTAAATGGTCTCAATTCAGCATGAGGAATGCTGTTTTGGGCCCAAGCACTGATGTACCAAAATGAAGAAGTATGTACTCATTTTTTGATAGATGCACCAAAGTTTGCTAATCAAATGAACCATTTGTGCCTAGTCCTTCAAGGCCCATGTGTTTTGGATGACACTTGATAATTCAGATGTCAGGTAGTCTCTGACTCAAGTTAAGTGGAATGAACAGACAAAAAAGTGCATTAGAATCATATGATGTTCTGGCTGTGAAAATCAGGCTTTGGTGACCCTGGGAATCAGGCAGCCAGTGTGGATCCAGTACTCTTCTAGCAACACTTCTGTATTATATCGTATCTTTTTGTGTTAGGTTTTTGGTCAGAACAAGTGGTTTTAAATGCCTCTAAATTTCCCAGTCTTGGAAGGTTTTATCTATTTGCAAGTTGATAGGCCTTTTATCTAATTGAGGGATGGAAAGAAGAAAAGCTTCTTGATATATAGGCAGTTTTCCATTCAGAGGCTGGCACATTCATAGAAATTTCCACATATTCTTATTTTGGGGTCAAGTTAGGACTTGTTAGCAGAGTCAAGTGAACAGTTTGTAGAAGTGGTTAGAATAGACAGAGAAGAGCTGGAGAGAGGTTGGAATTTGAAGTTTGGTCTTGGAAGAGGGGTTACACAAAGGGCGGTAAGAGATAGGGCCTGCAGTTACAGTGTACTTCCCCAGCAGGGTTCAGTGTGGCACAGTGGATGCCCTTTGGGTAGTCTTTCCTGAACTTGTCATCCCTGGTGATAGCCTCTTTGATCATGGACACATTTTAAGAATGGCCCTTAGACAGGTGTAGTGGCACATACCTATAATCCCAGTAACTTTGGACGCTAAGGCAAGGGATTCTCAGCAACTTAGTGAGACTCTGTCTCAAAATAAAAAGTTCTGGGGTTGCAGCTCAGTGGTAGAACACATCTGGGTTCAATCCCTTATGCTGGTGGGAGAGTAGGTGGGTGGGGTGGCCCATTTGCTATAGCTGCTGCCAGAGGTAGCTTAGAAAACCAGGTTCATTTACTTGAGTAGTCTTTTTGTGCCCTACTGGTTCAAGCTGTGGCCCATGCTCCTGGTTCTAGCCTTGGAAATGCTTTTCTATTTCTTGGAGCTCTCATTAGCCCTCTGTGAGGAAGAAAGTATATAATTCACAAAACTAGCATAGGATCTAAAATAGCAACTGGATTCTTGCATTGTTGCCATTTTACTGCTATCCCAAACCCTGACCACTTTCCAGAATATGCTCCCTCTTTTGTATTCTAGGCACAGAGCAAATGTGAGCTGGCTCATCAGAAGCTTGGTAGTCATGCTTTCAAGTCCTATAAACTGAGGTGAAGGAGGGATTATAATTGTTCACTACTCATTGCTGTTATCTTGTCCCTTTGTCATTTCATCCCATTGTTCCAGATATGAAACACCTATAGAAACTTAAATTGACTGAACAAATTTACCATTTATGATAACTTTGAAATAATATTGGAATATTATGTTTGCAGAATGGCAAACTTGGAACTTAATGGATTAAGACCACAGATAGGACATGGAGAATTCCCTTTCCCTCTCTCTCCACATCGGTCCTCTTGCCTGCTTTGGTGACACCCAAGTTCTGGTACTGCTGCTCAGGCAACTTCAGTCTGCCTCTTCCTTCCTTTCATAGCTATCCATTTAATTACCAAATTCCATGATTTCATCCCTGCAATTTCCCTCATTTCTATTCTCATCTTGTCATTTTTGCTGCCATCTAAACAATTACAAACAAGTATCTTCCAGAGCTGTGCCCTGGAAATGTTTGTCTTAGGTGTAACCTTTACATTGTTAACTTCCATTGCTTGCTAGCCAGACGTCAGTGAGGTGTCCACCAAAAGCTCCCGTGTGGCAATTTGGGAAGGCTGAGGTAAAATGATTGGGTTGGATGCCTTAACCCAACTGGTGAGGTAGCTCCCTTGTAGGAATTAACTGGCAACTGTAGGCTGGTAGGATGTGGCTGGAGGAGGTGGGTCATTGGGGGTGTGCCTTTGGGGTGTTTATTCTGTATGTGGCATGGTGCTGTGCTCTCTCTGGTTCCTTCCTGATGTCATGCCTTGAGCTCCCTTTCCTGGACCCAATGCTTGTCACGATGAACAGCCTTACCTTGAGCCCTGAGAAGTGGAGCCAGCCTTTTTTGGACATAAACCTCTGAAACTGTGAGCCTCTAAATAAACCTTTTCTTCCTAAAATTGTTCTTGTCAGGTCCTTGGGTCATAGCAAGGAAAAAGCTGACTAAAACACCTCTCATCACTTACTTGTTTGTATTTCAGGCTCTTATATTAAATGTTCTTTAAATGTTCTACAGTCCATCCAGACCAACCTTGTCTGCACAGGGAGGGGAAAAAGCAAATATCTATCTTCTCTCTTGTCATTTCTCTCAAATGAATGAATTAAATATTTTTATTGCCTTGAAGATTAATTATCTCCTGTCCCTAGGCCAGCTTTAATATTCTAGCTGTATCTTCTGCAACTGGGACCTGACAATTGAAATTTCTTCCCCTACTCTAAACTCTGTGCTTTTGCCAGATTTCTCATCATCTCCATATCATGTAGGTTTCTCCAGTGAGTCACAGTCCAGGGGTTCAGAGAGATTGGAGTCTGACCTGCAGGATTTAGATTAAGTACTGAATCATAGATCTTAGATCTGAAAGACTGCCTGAATCTTCTGGTCCTTTCTGGCACATGAGATACTGTTATTGTGCTTACTAAATAAAACATCTGAGTCCCAGAGAGTTTAAGTGACTAACCCAAGGCTACCCAACTAATGAATTTTGAACCCTAATACCACACTACATTTTAGGCTATAAATATACTTTATCTTCCCTGGGCAAGCCAGCTCTTAATTTGGAGAAGGTATCAACTCTCTGGATTTCTCTTTGCAGATAAAATAATATAAGACCCATTTTGGAATACCATGCCTTGTCTGTGTAAGGAAGGGTAGGCAGCCTGTAAGCTGTTTCCTTCCAGGCAGTGCTGTCTGGTGGATAGGCAGACATTCCTTGTCCTTTTGTCCCCCAGAAAGCTCATGAGGTCAATATGTGGGAACTCTTTCCTGCATGCCTCTTATTCAGTAAGTTCTTGTGGTCCCTCTTGTTCAAAAGGATTTTTTCATACTGTTTCTAAAGTAGCTTCTCAGTCACTCAGGACTACCAAGCCCTGCCTGTTTTTTACTTCAAATAGCTGAACTTGTGTTGTTTTCCTACATCTGTGACTTCCCCAATGCCCTTCTCACTTCCCATCAACCCCTCTGTTCTCCCAGGTTTTCTTTCCCTATTGTAGTTCCCCAGATCTGGTGATGGTGGTGGTGAGGGTCCTTTGTGACTCAGGTTGATGAAAATTCTTCTGTCATTTAGTCTGTCAGAACTCCGCAGTTATGCCATTTTCTTCTTTGGACCTGTATTATGGTTTAGATATGAGGTGCCCCCAAAAGCTTACGTTTGAGACAATGCACGAAAGTTCAGAGATAAAATAATTGGGTCATGAGAACCTTAACCTAATCAGTACACAAGTCCGTGTGAATGGATTAACTGGGTGGCGGCTGTAGACAGGTAGGGTATGGTTGGAAGAGGTAAATTGCTGGCAATGTACCTTGGGGTATATATATTTTCTCTGTGGTGAGCAGAACTCTTCTCTGCTTCCTAATTGTCGTGTCCTGAACTACTTTCCTTCTCCACGCCTTTCTGCCATGATACTCTGCCTCACTTTGGGCCTAGAGCAGCAGTCAGCAATCTATGGACTATGGGCTACAAGGTCTTTTTTTTAAGAGAGAGAGAGAGAAGGAGAGAGTAAGAGAAAGATAAAGAATCAACTTTACTTTTTCACCTGGATTCTCTTTTTCTGACAGTTGTGTATGTGGTGCTGGGGTTTGAACCTGGGTCCTTGCAGTTACAGGCAGGTGCTATAACTAACTGCTGAGCCACTGCTTCAGCCCTGGGCTATGACCTCTAAAACCATGAGCCAAACAAACTTTTCCTCCTCTAAATTTGTTCTTGTCATGTTGTTTGGTCACAGCAGTGGAAAAGCAGATTAAAACAGACATGTCTCGTAAATTCAGCTATTCTATTCCTGTCCATGTTCCCTTTTCTTGACCACCACAATAGCCTCTTAGTGATCTCCTGGTTCTTTGTCTTTCATCCATCATGTGCACTGATAGACTGCAAACACTGTCCTAATTTTGAGCCTAAAACTCCATGAAGTTTTCATGTCATACATTCATAATCAACCCTCCTTCCCTAGTATGAGTGGTTCATACCAGTTGGCTACTCATGTCTCCTACACATTTAGTGATTCTTTACTCATTTGTTTCCTCCACCACTCTTTCCCCTCTTCAGTGAAAAATATATAGTATCAAATATTTGTAAAATGTACAGCATGCAAGGTTTTAACTGTTCAACAAGTACTCTGCTATGTGGAAGTAAAGAATGGGGTTTGAGATTTGGTAACTACCTACTGTGTGCTGGTGATTTACATATTGATTTATCCAGCTTTGGGGCTCATGATTTCAGAGGGAGAGAGAGTGAGCAAACGAGAGAGCCAGTGAGCTTCCCTCATCACAGACAAAATAGAAACCCCAAGTGTACATCCCTATCAATCCACCTCCTCCAGCTATACCCTACCTGCCTACAGTTATCAACCAGTTAATCCCTATCAGGGGATCAATGCACTGATTAGATTAAGACTCTCATGACCCAATTATTTCACCTCTAAACCCTCTTGAATTATCTCACATATGAGCTTTTGGGGGATACCTTGTATATAGATCATAATACACATATTAATCTTATTTAATCCCTTTGCTTTTCCTGTGAGTTTGGTTATTATGTGCATATTATAGATCTGGAAACCTAGGCTCTGACAAAAAAACCGAAAACTTGTTCCTCTGCTATGCCATAGACTTTGTGTTAGAGATGAAGTAGGCTGGCAGGAGGAGCTGGCACATAAACAGCTGTTGTGGAAGAAAATATCCCTTGTCCTGAGAAATGTAGTTATAGAGCTATAGAAGTTTTGAGGATAATGGAATTTCTTTAGCTAGGGGATTAGGGAAGTCTTCGTGAGGAAGTTAAATTTCCACTGAGTGTGAAGAATGAGCAGTATTTTAACAGAAGGAGCTAAGTGGCAGAGAGAGAAGGATTTGACTATCAGAGGCACAAGAGAGGAAATGCCTTCGTGTCACCAGAGATCATCAGTGTACCAACTACTTTGATAGGAGCACAGGGTTTGTAGAAGTAGTGGAATATAATATAGTCTGTTTATAGATGAACACTTAAATTTCTGGCTAAAAGATTCATGCACAGGGATTCTGTTTGAGGGTTCTGAGCAAGGGCAGAATATGCTAGTCTGAGCTGAGAATTAGAAACGTTACCTTGGGTACCCAGTGATAGGACAGACTTAGAAGCAGCAAAGAGAGGAAATACTAAAACACTCTTGCCATTGTCCAGTACAGTAGTTCTGAGGGCTCTGAAGTAGCACAGTGGCAGTGGAGATGGAGAAGAGGGACAACACTAGAGCAGATCCAGGGATGCAAAATGACAGGACTCCATGATTGACTGGACTTGACGAGTAAGAGAAAGTATCAGAGATGATTTCTAGGTTACTGCAAGGATGATGATGGTAGCACCTAACAGGAACAGGAGTATCAGGAGGGGAAACAGATTTGGGGTTGGGAAGGGGTGAGGTGGTGTTAGATGGTGTGTTCTGTACTGAGCATATTGAATTTTAGATTCAGATGAATTGCCTGTTTCACATCTGAGCTCAGTGTTCTTCACCACTACTGACCCTGTGCCCCATTTGTTTCTGCTCTTCCTCTTTAGTATACAAACTTTTGGCTGCCTTTCACAGTGCAGCTGAGTGAAGCCCCATGCACTTTGTGCCAGCTTGGTATTCCCTAATTCTAGTCTCTCCCACACATGCCCTCGTACACATAAGTATATTTGTATTTATGGATGAACACCTGGTGGTTGTAATTAACATTGTAGTTCATGTTTGCATGAACATTTATGGTTGACAAACACTTAGAATGGGCAGAAGTATGTTGACTTCTCTGCTGATCCCCTAGGTGATTCAGGGTCACCGATCCATTGACTCAATATGCTAAAAAGGTTATTAGAGAATAAATAGGTAGATTTTAGTTTAATAATAAATGCAGCTGAAGCCATTAGCACATATCAGATAGGAAAGTTAGGATGATTTTTAGCCAATATAAGTAGGTAGACTTTGTTGGAAGGAATGATCAAATTTATAAGTGTATTTAGATGATATAAAAGTTGAGATTGATATTTTATGTTAGTAAGAATAGCTGTCACATGCTGGGTACTTCTTTGTACAGATATTTTTCTAGGCATTTTACTTAACAGTAATGAATTCAAATCTCATAAAAACCTGGCAAAATAGCAACTATTATGATTTCTGTTTTTAAGATTGGGAAACTAAGAAACTGAAAGTTAAGCAATTTGTCCAAGGTCATATAGTTTGGATGTGACGGAGAGCCAGGATTCAAACTGAGTTTTTTTTTTGTTGTTGTTTCCAGAGCCTGCGGTGTTAGCCAACATGTATCCTACCCTTTTGTGATATTTCAGCCATCCTTGAAATAGGATTTAAAACAAACTCTAGCCCACTGTACTTTTAACTCCTAGAAGGCAGGGGACATTATCTTCTTTCTCTCTATATTCCTAGTTGCCAGCACAGTGCCCAACACATAGTATATGTTCATTAAATATTTGATGAATGAATGTCCTTCCAGTCACTTTTCCTAGTCTGATACGAAGTGAAAGTGGGCAAAGAAGCTTCTTATTCTTCCAGCATATATTCCTATTGTTGCTGTTAGAGGTGTTATATTTCACAGAAGAAGTATAGATTTGGACAAATTACTGATCCTCTGTAAACTTCAGTATTATCATCTGTAAAATAGAAATAATGATTAAACCTTTTATATAGGACTTTGGTGAGGATTAAATGAAATAATCTTGTAAAACTTATCATTGTGCTGAGCCACATAACACTCAATAAATGTTGGATTAGATTATTATGGATAGAAAATTTGAAATCTTAGAAGGGAAAAGGCTGTTGGATATTAGGCTATAAAGGTCAGCTGTTATCTGCCCCCTCTAACCCAGTGCTTTTAAAATATTCTTTAGAGGTTTAAAGTCATTGTGATAGTTCATGGATGCAAAAATGTTTTGTTTGTGTATGAAATTATCATAGTGTACACATTTGGGGGTAATTAAATTCAGAAAGTTTGGAAGAGTTGTTTTTCTCTTCTAAAAAAAATTTTTTTAAACGAATGACAAAAGAGGTCTGGGAAAAATGTTTCCCATCTTCCAACAATTTTACAATTCCTTTTTGTTTCTCTGGGACATTAGATAGCCAATGGACAGAGAGGCAAGTGAGCCAATGTATAAGGATCTGCTTTGTCCAAAATACTAAATAGAGGTAATTAAATTCAATCTTCAGGATAGTCGTGTGAAGTTGTTACTATAATTCCTGTTATGCAAATGAGGTTATCGAAGATCAAGAAGTCTTAGTAACTCGGCCAAGTTCACAAAATTAATAGATAATGGAGCCAGAAGTTAAACCCACACTCACTTGAAGTTTTTTTTTTTTTTTTTTAAAGAGAGGGTGAGAGAAAGAATCAAAAGAATCAATTTTATTATTTATTTTTTCATCATGTCTTCCAACACTTAGTTGCGTATGTGGTGCTTGGGGTTTGAACCTCCTTGCGCATGCCAGGCAAGTGCTCAAACTGCTGAGCCACTGCTGTAGCCCCTTTACCTGGACTTTTGCAGTAGCTTCTGACTCTCTGTGATCGCAAAGCCCTCTTTTCCTCCAACCCCCCAGCCTTCCTGTTGGACAGGGCCAAGGATGGCAGTTTATGTTGACAGCTCCACAAGATACCCATTTAACGCAAGAGTTCTTCTGAGGGAAACAGCAGCAGGTGAAACCCAAGGTGGTCATCCATGTTTTGGCATTACCCCTAGATAACAAAAGTATATATACATTGGTTACTGATGGTTTGATAATGTTTCCCCCTCAATTGTATCTCTATATACTTCTAATAAAAAACAAGAAGTAATTCATTCAAAAACATTTGATCTCTGCATTGCTTAAAGGCAGGGTTGGGCCAGATTCCTAAGTTCCTTAGTCACCATTGCTTCCTACTACATTTTTTTTATTAGATGGATATAGAGATACAATTGAGGGGAAAACATTATCAAACCATCAATAGCCAATGTATATATACTTAGTTATCCAGGGCTAATGCCTAATCATGGATGCCCAGCTTGGGTTTCCCCTGTTGCTGTTTCCCCCAGAAGAACTCCTGCGTTAAATGGATATCTTGTGGAGGACAGAGATCTCCTTCTGAGATGATTCCCCCAAATTCCCACTCTCCAGTCTCCTAGGAGTTCTTCCTACACCCTCTCTCCTCCCCATCCCCTTCCCTACGCCTCCTAGAAACCTAGGGTGCCATCCCCCTATTGCGTTGAGAATCATACAATTTGAAGTTATTGTTAGCTTAGCCGTCTAATATATTGCTTCCCCATGTATTCTAGCTTCCACAGATGAGAGATACCATTTGGCCCTTGAGTCTCTGAGATTGGGATACTTCACTGAGCATAATTCCTTCCATCTCCATCCATTTGGCTGCAAAAGCCATAATATCGTGTTCTCTAATGGTCACGTAGAATTCCATTGTGTATAAGTACCAAAGTTTTTGTATCCACTCATCAAATGAGGGGCATCTGGGTTGGTTCCATAGTCTAGCTATAGTAAATTGAGCTGCTATTAACATTGATGAAGCCATATCACTATAATATGCTGATTCTAACTCTTTTGGGAAAATACCCAGGAGTGGGATAGCTGGGTCATAAAGTGGTTCCATCCTAAGTTTTTTGAGGATTCTCCACACTGCTTTCCATAGTGGCTGAACCAGTTTGCAGTCCCATCAGCAGTGTAACAGTGTTCCTCTTTCCCCACAGCCCCTCCAGCACCTGTCATTGTTAGAATTTTTCATTTTTGCCACTCTAACAGGAGTGAGGTAGTATGTCATTGAAGTTTTGATTTGCATTTCCCTTACAGCTAATGGTGTAGAACATTTTCTGATATATTTATGGGCTTTCTGGACATCCACTGGAGAGAAGTTTCTTTTAAGTTCCTTAGCCCATTTATTGGTTGGATTATTTGTGAGTTTGGACTTTAGTTTCTTTAGTTCCCTGTATATTCTGGATGTTAGCCCTCTGTCCGAGGTGTGGCAGGCAAAGGTTTTCTCCCATTCTGTTGGCTGTCTCTTGATGCTCTTGACTAGATCTTTAACTGTGCAGAAACTTTTTAGTTTAATTGCATCCCATTCATTTATTCTTGATTTTACAGCTTGAGCCATGGGAGTTTTGTTAAGGAAGTAGCTGCCGACTCCTATAAGCTGTAGTGTTGACCCTACACTATTAAGTTGTTGGCTTAATATCCAGGTCTTTGATCCATTTTGATATAATATTTGTGCAGGGCGAAAGATAAGGATCCAGCTTTAGTTGTCTACATATGGCTGTCTAGTTTGTCCAACACCATTTGTTGAACAGGCTATCTTTCTTCCACACTATGCTTTTACCCCCTTTATCAAATATCAAAAAGTTAAATATATGGAGTTTTGTCTCAGGATCTTCTATTCTGTTCCACTGATCTTCGATTATGTTTTGATACCAATACCATGCTGTTTTTGCTACTACAGCTCTGGCTTCCTACTACTTTTTAAAAATACTTTTTAAAACAGTGTCAAATTAATGTGAATGCTCAATCCTCCCAGTATGGCCTCTCTGTAAGTGGTACATATTGTTAAAGGAAAATCTATATAGCACAGCCATTTTTAAACTTGACAAGACCCTTTAGGAATGTGTGTTTTAAGATTTTAAAATGTGCTTTTGATAGACTTGTTTACCCATATAAGGGAC